>JACBAD010002111.1:0-190312 GCA_014281905.1 Aspergillus hiratsukae
TCGCTCTACACCAGCCCACGTCTGAGAAGTCTACCGAGAAATCTATCTCCAAAAGATATCCTGCTGTAATGGAGTATCTGCTCGAGCTGATTCGAGCACGGGGTTATTACCTGCTTTACCCAGCGTTCCCAGCCAGTGGCACTTTTACTCTTGCAACAGTTCATAGCGAGCTGTCTCAACCGCCTGAAGAATTTCTACAGGACGATCAAGCAGACTCAACTATGACTCTGGGGCCATCCATCAACCAAATGGTTTCCGTGGAAAAGCCCTTGGACCAGGCATCAACATTGATGCCGCTTCTTGACCGCTTCTCTCTTACTTTGCCGGACCTGAGCAGTTTGCCCCTGTTATCATACCGTGGTGAGGAAATCTCAGACCTCGTGTACCCGCAAGATACCGAGGA
The DNA here is from genome assembly GCA_014281905.1 of Aspergillus hiratsukae. Taxonomy (NCBI): domain Eukaryota; kingdom Fungi; phylum Ascomycota; class Eurotiomycetes; order Eurotiales; family Aspergillaceae; genus Aspergillus; species Aspergillus hiratsukae. The sequence goes on from JACBAD010002111.1 coordinate 404, forward strand.
ATACGCGAAGAAATTCGCGATCCGTTACGGTGGCTGTCGCGAGAGTGACTTGTCAGATGACTCGACCTCGACGAAATTGTTCTGTCTGCATGAGCGAACGGACGAACAATAGAGCATGTACCATATGAACTATATTCATCATCCTGTAATTGACTTAGTCTCGACAAGGTTTGTTTGGGTAGTTGGAATTGTGTAGTCGAGTTATACCCGGTGTTCTTATTGATTCGGAAGTCTTTCTCGTTTTAGAATCCAGCATTGACATCATTTTTCCTCCGTTACTAAGCGGTTGTGTAGGCACCTTGACAACGCATTAATACACATACTCCGTTACCTAAGCCATGGGCATTGGCATTTTCAAGCTTAGCTTCCTTGAAAACATCCCAAATCGACCTGTTTGCCATCATTTGCTATCGTTCCTGGAAGCGAATGCATATCTCGGCGGTGAAGTAGCCTTACATAAGCGGAAGGAAGCTCCACCGTAGCGCAACGCCCAAGCGGCGATGAGCGTGAGCTCTCTTGCTTTCCATCAACAAGCTCCAGATTCGCTCTCTGCTCCATCTATTAGTGTGCAGAGTTCTCATTAATACGCTGTCTGCTGCTGTACCTGAGGTCATAAGCAGCTTCTACGAATCTCCCCATCCTACCTTTTTACCTTCCTCCCTCAAACCGAGACCAACTCGCCAGGTACCCGTCAGAAATGGCGAAAGAAGGCGAGAGGTCAGCTCCCGCCGACAAGGGCAAGGGCAAGGTTGATGATGTGAAGGATTTGCCCGGAGCAAAGAAGACACAGAACGATGAGAAGTCACAAGCGAATGGAAAAAAGAAGGAGGAGGAGTCGAAGGAAGGTATGTCATAATCCACCCATAGAATCGCTAGGCCGCCGTCCCGAATGCCGTTTTGCTACGACAGAAGTGTTAACGCTCGGGTTATTTTAGAGGAACTCAGCGAAGAAGATCAGCAGCTGAAGAGCGAGCTTGAAATGCTGGTTGAGAGATTAAAGGTATAAGATCGAGCTGAAATCTCAATTTGCTGGCCGATGACGTTAACCCATGTCTCGTCTTCATCAGGAACCGGATACGTCGCTCTACGCTCCTGCCCTAGATGCGATCAAGAATTTCATAAAGACCTCGACTTCTTCTATGACCGCTGTCCCCAAACCACTCAAATTCCTTAGACCGCACTACGATGAACTGACGGAGCTCTACGAGAAGTGGTCGGCAGGTGCTGTCAAGGTTGGTCAACCTGCCAATTCTCGTCTGGGTTGAAGCTTTTCCTGATACAATGGTTTTTGATTTAGGATTCACTGGCAGATACGCTGTCTGTCCTCGGGATGACGTATGGTGACGAAGAGAAGCTCGAGACGCTAAAGTATCGCCTTCTCACCAAGGCAGAAGATCTCGGCTCGTGGGGTCACGAATATATCAGGCATCTGGCTTTGGAGATTGGCCAAGAGTATCAAAACAGGTTGAACGCAGAGAAAGATGTTCAGGACCTGATCGATCTCTCATTGTCGCTTGTCCCCTACTTCCTGAGTCATAATGCCGAAGCCGATGCTGTCGACCTTCTTAGTGAGCTGGAAATCATTGAGGAGATCCCGCGCTTTCTCGACGAGAACAATTACTCGAGAGTCTGTCTGTATATGGTCAGCATGGTTAACCTCCTCACCTATCCTGAAGATCAGCAGTTCCTTCGGACGGCACACGAGATCTATGTCCGCTACAAGGAGCTCACAAAAGCAATCGTGCTTGCCATTCGACTAAACGACACTGATCTTATCAAGAGTGACATCAACGCTACTTCTGACCCAGTGCTCAAGAACCAAATGGCTTTCCTGGTCTCTAGACAGCAGATATGGCTCGATATGCCTGAAGAGGAGGAGAACACATCTTTCATGGACTGTCTCAACAATACATCGATCTCTAAGCATTTCAAATCCCTGGGCAAAGAGCTTGACATTCTTGAACCCAAAAATCCAGAGGACATTTACAAGACGCACCTGGAAAGCAGCCGAGGCGCGGGCTTGACAAACGTTGACTCTGCGAGACATAATCTGGCAAGCGCGTTCGTGAACGCCTTTGTCAATGCTGGTTTCGGTAAAGACAACTTGATGCTAGGAGACGATGACAAGGGAAGTTGGATCTGGAAGACAAAGGACGATGGCATGCTGTCAACAACGGCTTCTTTCGGCATGCTGTTGTCGAAGGACACCGACTCTGGCTTGGACAGAATTGACAAGTTTACCTATGCCACCGAAGAGCAAATCAAGGCTGGTGCTTTGCTGGGCACAGGTATGATCGGTTGCGGCGTACGGTTAGAGGCGGACCCCGTCCTGGCTCTCTTGGGCGATCCCGAAGTTTGGCAAGAAAAGAGTGTACCGGTCAGAGTTGCTGCCATCATGGGTCTAGGTCTGACATATGCTGGCTCCAATAAGGAGGAGCTCCTGGAAATCCTGCTTCCCGTCGTCGAAGATGTCTCCTTGGATATGCAGCTCTCGGCAATGGCGGCTGTCTCACTAGGTCTCATTTTCGTTGGCTCTTCGAATCATCAAGTCAGCGAAGCCATTGCTACGACTTTGATGGATGAGGAGCGACAGAAGCATTTGAAAGATAAATGGACCCGCTTCATGGCTCTTGGTTTGGCCCTACTGTACTTCGGCCGCCAGGAGGAGGTCGACGTGATTCTCGACATTCTCAAGGCTGTCGATCACCCAATGGCCAAGCCGACCTCCGTTCTTGCCTCTGTCTGTGCCTGGGCAGGAACTGGCACGGTGTTGAAGCTGCAGGAGCTTCTCCACATCTGTAACGACCTTATTGAAGAGAATGATGAGAAGAAAGGAGATGAACTTGTCCAATCCTACGCCGTCTTAGGTCTGTCTCTCATCGCTATGGGCGAGGAAGTCGGACAGGACATGATTCTCAGACAGTTCGGTCATCTTATGCACTACGGTGCCAGCAACATCCGAAAGGCGGTCCCACTTGCAATGGGTCTGATCAGCCCCAGCAACCCGCAGATGAAGGTCTACGATACGCTGTCGCGGTACAGCCACGACAATGACAATGATGTCGCCATCAACGCGATCTTCGCCATGGGTCTCTGTGGAGCAGGTACCAATAACGCCCGTCTTGCGCAGTTGCTGAGGCAATTGGCAAGCTACTACCACCGTGACCAAAACTCGTTATTCATGGTCCGCATCGCTCAGGGTCTTCTTCACATGGGTAAGGGCACGATGACCCTGAACCCCTTCCACACCGACCGCCAGGTCCTTTCCCGTGTAGCAGCCGCTGGCCTACTCACTGTCGTTGTATCTTTGATCGACGCCAAACAATTCATTCTTGCCGAACATCACTACCTCCTCTACTTCCTTATCACCGCCATGTACCCGCGATTCCTCGTTACGCTTGACGAGGACCTCCAACCGCTCACAGTGAACGTACGTGTGGGTCAGGCTGTGGATGTGGTCGGCCAAGCTGGTCGTCCCAAGACGATCACCGGCTGGCAAACACAGAGCACACCCGTTCTTCTGTCCTACGGTGAAAGAGCAGAGCTGGAGGATGAGCAATACATTCCCCTTAGTAGCACCCTTGAAGGCCTTGTGATCTTACGAAAGGTAAGCTCCTCGAATGATCCTTCCATTTGAATTCTGTATTCTGTTGATAACTAACTGGCTTAGAACCCCGATTGGCAAGAGAATGCCGCTTGATTGAAACGACGATTCGTGTCACTTCTTTTGCAGGTTGGGTCGGGTACGGGGGCAACCATATAGCGACCGATGAGGTTGGATTTAATGTATTTGAAAACGAGTCGACAAATAACATGCCACGATATAGTTCTAGACTTAAGTGACTGCGTGGTTCCGGATGTAAGTGACGATCGTATACAGTTAGAGATGAATCCCAGGGCAGCAGAACGCGAATACTGTTCTTTCACGGATTATGCGATTTGCATCAGCTGTGGCTCCAATCACGAAGAAACAAATCATTCCTCTATAAGTACCTAAGGGACCTTTTTGAAATCCAATCTGTCGCGATGTCGACGGTGCCTTGTATAGTCCGTAAGGGACTATATCAAGGAAGCGCTCAAATAGGAAACTAGGGCATAGGGCTTCAAAGATGTAACTTTTTTCCGCCATCCGCAACAACGGCAGACGATAGACAGACTGTTGGAACGATCTCTTCCCTTCACCTTCGTACAATCGCTTTTATCATTCGCTACGGACAAGAATGAAGCTCGATCCTAAAGCGATTCGATACCTCACTTCCGAGGACTTCCGCGTTCTCACTGCGGTATGCCTGTCATTTGCCCCGCCTTTGCTGCTTCTCATCACAGCTCGTTGTCTGACAGCTAACCAGAGCTCTACATAGGTGGAAACGGGTAGTAGAAATCATGAAGTCGTACCGACGCCGTTGATCGTACAGCTTTCAGGCCTCCGAGGCGGCAGTGGAGTCCACCGGTCTATCTCCAACCTGGCGAAGACTAATTTGATCGCGAAAGTGAAGAATGCGAAATGTAGAGTTATTCCGCACCTTAGTAGCGATATACTTGGATGGCTGTCTTTACTGATCTCGTTCTGCATTCAGATGATGGCTACCGGCTCACTTACGGAGGTCTCGACTACTTGGCGCTGAACGCTCACCAGAAGCAGAAATGCATCTACTCCGTCGGAAACCAGATCGGTGTCGGGAAAGAGTCAGATATCGTCGTCGTCGCGAACAGTAAGGGAACACAATGCATCTTGAAGATCCATCGCCTGGGCCGCATTTCCTTCCGAACAGTCAAGACCAACAGAGACTATCTGCGCCATAGGAGTTCAGCTTCGTGGATGTACATGTCGCGATTGGCGGCGATGAAGGAGTTCGCTTTTATGAAGGCTCTTCGAGAGAACGGGTTCTCAGTACCCGAACCTATTGCGCAGAACAGACACACGATCGTCATGAGCTTGATCGACGCATTTCCGCTACGGCAGATTTCGAGAGTTCCCAAGCCTGCGTTACTGTATTCGGAGCTTATGAATACGATCATGGAGCTTGCTCGATTCGGCCTTATTCACGGTGACTACAACGAGTTCAACATCTTGATCAAAGAAGAAGAGGATCCCGATGCGAAGGGAAAGGCTCCTGCTGATGCGGAGAACGATGAGAATATCCGGCTGGTTCCGGTCATTATCGATTTCCCGCAGATGGTGTCAATCGATCATCCTAACGCGGAGATGTATTTCGACCGCGATGTGAATTGCATCAAGCGCTATTTCCAACGAAAGTTCCATTTTGTCAGCGATGAGCCAGGCCCTTTCTTCGCGGACGCCAAGAAGCTGCTCTTGAAGAACCCTGGGAAGCGATTGGACGTTGAGGTAGAAGCGTCTGGCTTCTCGAGGAAGATGGCTCGCGAGCTGGAAGCCTACATGAAGGAGGTCGGCGCAAATGGGGATGGGGACGAGTCGAGAGAAGATGATGGAGACAGCGACGAGAAGGACGAACAGTCAGGATCTGAGTCGCAGGAAGAGGATGAGCATGACAACAACGATAAGGAACCAGCGTGTGATTCTGTAACAGACGAGATTGGTGACAATTCTCTGAAATTGGGAGAATTGCATGTATCAGAGGCATCTGAAGGGCGGTAGCCCTCAGCATGATAACGAAAAGTCTATCAAACTTAATGATTATAATGAAACATAATTCGATGTCTCTGTCCAATCTAATTTTGCAGTTCCATGCCAGTACACATAAATGTTGTAGGGTCCTGTATCTGATCGTGAACATGTGCTATCGCAGCACTTTTATACGGTAGGCGGTGCGGCCACACGTGCATTTTTCCAAAAGTTCCGCCGAGTTGAGAGGATCCGGCAATCAAGCACAAATCCTATTCATATACCCACCACCACTTTTACGCTTCTATCCGGTTTCCGATTCCACAATTGAAGCCCGGAGAAATAGAATCAAGATGGTGCGCAAATTCTCCAAATTCCCCAAAAAGCCCGCAGACTGGCTGCCCCCATCGGCGCCGCTGTCGCAGCGCAAGCAGGTATTTCTGTAAGTTCACCAAAGGCCGATTCAAACCTCAATGAGCCTTTTCTAAAGGCGTCTCTGTTCATTGGCTGACGTATATCGCAATCCAGACCTGACTTCACAATCGCCCTCATCCGGACACCCTTCCTTCCCCCACGATATGCCTCGTTCTACGTGCCCTTGAATTTCAACAAGCTGGATATGCGCGACTACCTGCAGCGCTTATACGGCGTCGGCGTCCTCCGCGTCCGCAGTTACGTCGAGCAACAGAAAGTGACCCGCCTGCGGCCGCTGGGCAAGTTCGGATACGGCCGTCTGAGGAGGCCGATGTCGAAGAAGAAGATGACGGTGGAGATGAAGGAGCCGTTTGTGTGGCCCGAGGCGCCGAAGGATATGGCACCGTATGTTCACCCTTAGCATCGTTTTGTGGAATTCTGGCGACGTGACGTGAGCTAATGTGTTTTGGGACAGATGGGAGAAGGACCAGTACTTCAACGCCGAGAAGTACCAGGAAGAGATCCAACGCTCGCAGCGACCCGAGGCTGCCAATGAGCCCAATAAGACCGAGCGCGAGGAATACGCAAAGGAGGCGAAGGAGCTGCTGGAGCGCACGAAGATGTGGAGACCGACGTGGCAGGCGTTGGGACTCAATTATGATCGGTCGATATTCAGAGCAAGCAAGGATTCGACTTCGTCAAGTTCATAGATTCGATGCCTTCTTTTTCTTTTCTGCTTCATTCGTCTGGGGATAGAAAAGCGGAATTTGCTTCCCAGGATCCCTTTCATGTTTACATGTTCACTAACCTTGTACCATATGTCGAAATTTTGTCAGACTACAGATATGATATTCAGGGGGGTTTTGTTTTTCACTGAAAGGCTCAATTTGAGCATGTGCCGATTTAAGATGGACGTAAATAGGAAAGCAAGTAAATCAAAATGGTCATTGACTGGACTATACAAGACGCTATGCTAGAGTGATTGGGGTTGGATGCGCTAATACAAGAGCGAGTGACATGGTGATAAAGACGAATGGCCAATGGTCAGTGCAAGCAATAACGAAGAATCCAAAAGTATGAGTGGAATCAAAGCAAAGAGCTTAAGTCGAAGAACTCTACAGCCGGCTTTCAACAAGGTTCATGTGGTGTTGTCCAGGCCAATGGGCATCAGGCCAGACCTGACGAATAGCTTCCCAAATATGCCTGTGGTGCAACATATGTCAGTAACCAGTTAGGCTTTTTCAATGTGAGGATCAATGGCGTCTTACCTGACATAGACAATCTGCAAGCCATCATGGACCTCTTGCGGTACATCCTTGACATCCTTCCGGTTTTGCTCAGGTAGAAGGACAGTCTTGACGCCGGCACGCAGTGCTCCAATCAATTTCTCCTTGATACCTCCGACAGGCATCACCCGTCCTCGCAGGGAGACTTCACCGGTCATGGCAATCTGGGGAGGCACAGCTTTGCCTGTGAAGAGGGAGATCAACCCGATCGTGTGAGCAAGTCCAGCAGAGGGACCATCCTTGGGGATAGCTCCTGCTGGGCAGTGGACATGCAAGCTTCGGTTCTTCATGATGTCCTCGTTGGGGTCATGTGTAAGACCGAGCTCAAAAGAATGAGCTTTGACCCAAGTCAAGGCGACTTCCACACTTTCCTTCAGAACATCACCAAGCTTGCCAGTAAGCTGAACGCGCCCGTTGCCAGGCATGTCTGCAACCTCAATGAACAAGATGCTACCCTGGCCTCCAGTCGAGTACGCGACAAGACCAGTCACGACGCCTGGCCGACCATGCTTCTCCGCAATCTCTTCATCAAAGCGTTCAATTCCAAGAATTTCTTCCAAGTCGCCTAGGGCAACCACAGGGTTGTACGTATCCAACCTACCATTGTCAACCGCATCCGCATATTGAACAGCCTTGTATCGACAAATTGAGCCCAACTCGCGCTCGAGGTTCCGCACACCCGACTCTCTTGTGTAAGAGGTAATGACTTTGTCAATGACCTCGTCAGAAAGAATGACTTGACCCTCGGACAAGCCATTGGCTCTGATCTGCTTTGAGATCAGATGTCTCTTGGCGATATGTCTCTTCTCAACAGTCGTGTAGCCGGATAAAGTGATTGTCTCCATGCGATCGAGTAGCGGCGCGGGTATCGTATCAAGAGAATTGGCAGTGGCTATGAAGAGGACCTTGCTCAGGTCAATTGGGATGTTGATGTAATGATCAACGAATGTGTTGTTCTGCTCGGGATCCAGGACCTCCAGCATTGCTGCGGATGGATCCCCTTGGAAATTGGCCCCGCCCACTTTATCAATTTCATCAAGGAGGAATATAGGATTGGCAACGCCAACCTTTTTGAGACCGTTCACGACCAGGCCTGGCATAGCAGCGACATACGTTCTCCGGTGGCCTCGAATTTCTGCCTCGTCCCTCACGCCACCAAGCGAGATCCGGTGGAACTTGCGTCCAAGAGACATGGCCACGGATCGTGCCAAACTCGTCTTTCCAGTACCAGGCGGCCCAACGAGCAACAGGATCGGAGACTTATCGGTCATACGCTTTGACTGAAGCAGATTCAATTTTGCTTCAAGGGAGACTCGGTCTGACTCGGATAAAGCAGGCACGGTCTTCTCGGCATGCGCTTCATTGGCAGCATCAAGCTCTTTGGTGAGCGCAGCAATTTGCCGCTCAACGTCTTGATTAGTTGACTGCTTTAGTCGCAAGACAGCCAAGTATTCAAGCAGTCTCTTCTTGATCGTCTCAAGGCCGTAATGGTCCTCATCCAACTGCTTCCTTGCTCTCTTCAGGGTCTCGGGCCCGAGTTGGTCCTCGGTGACCTTGGTCCAGGGAATATCGGCGAGGTTTTCGAGATAAGTTCGGCAGACGCCATATTCGGCGTTCGCCGGGTTCATCTTCCGGAGACGTTTCAACTCCTTGTCAGCAACCTTCCGAGCTTCGGGACTGAGCTCTGCCTCCTGGAGTCTCCGTTGCAGTTCATCGACTTCGTTTGTCTCCTTGTCGTCCTCGTTGTTACGTCCGCCAGCTGCTCCAGGGGGCATCAAACCCGTTAAGCCGGCCATGGCTCGCCTTGCCAACAACTCACGATCTCGAGGATCAATCTGACCGATATCAAACGGAGAATTTGGCGGGAATGAAGAGGTGGAGATCGTTGTAACTTTGACGCTGTTCTTGATTTCTTGAACCTGGCGGCCCAAGAGCTCGACGACTCTTTCCAACCTAGTTCGCAGAGAGAAAGAAGCCAATACGCGAAGTTTCTCCTCAAAGGTAGAATCAGCTACATCTGCCATGAAGTCGGCCAGATTGCCCGCCTGCGATAAATCCGTCTTAGCAATGTACACCTCGAATTTGCGAGCAACGAGCGGCGACAGGCGCGTGCCAGTCGAAGGTAGTAGTGACGACAGTCGTAGGAGTGTGATGAGTTCGCGCGATAGTTGTCTCAACTGCTGGAACAATTCGACGGTTTCTGCGTCGTTGGAAACGGCATCTATGGACTTGTTAATAGCTGCGATTCACATAACTTTAACGGCAAATGGGTTTGTGCACCAACCTCGTTCATTGTGTAGAACCACCTCTGCCTCGAAAAAGGGCCTCTCCTTCAAGATTTGTTTGATGGTGAAACGTTGAGCACCTTGAACCACAAGGAACGGCTCTGCATAGGCACGTCGCTGCACCCCTATCACTTTGCCGACGGTGCCGTACCGGAAAAGATCCTCCTTTCTTGCCTGACCTGCATCTATAGCATCATATTCGTCCTTCTTAGCACCATCCAAACTTCCATCATCAATCAGCTGCTGGCCGTCCTTGCTTAGCAATGGCGAACTCAAAGGTACGCAACCGAATGTGATAGAGTTCCCATCCCGCTTTTCCAGATTTGTCCGATCAAGCAGAGTCGAGAGAAGGTTGGCAAGATCAGGGCGATTCGACACCGGTATGCGTAGAGTGACGCCAGGGAGCAATACGGAGCCTTTGGGGAGAGGGACTAAGGAAAGCTTCATCGCTCTTCCATTATTAGAACCCATTTCGCCTTCCCAGTCCGAAACACACGAGTGTGTCAATATCAAACAAAGTTATCAGTATAGGGCCACGATGATACAGCGTTGCTTTGAAGCCAGTTAATTAAAACGAATGAGCTGTATGGTGTCGGATGGTCGGTTTTAAGACCGCAGAGAGGTTCCAGAACCCCATAGATGAACGTGACTCTGGGGAGGGCGATTGAAGCGATAAGCGCTTCCCGATGCCGAGGTTCGCGTGATCTACGTCAGTCTATGCACCACTGGGATCTGTACGTATCGGTATTTCACCCGTGGTAAGATAACTTTGCGGTTATCGGCACCTTACGGTAGAGCCCGTGACAGTACCTCAGAGCGGAAGGCGGTAACCTCCGTTAGTTACTGATATGCCCGCCAGAACGGCTTCAATTCCGGAGGACATCTTGCGTTTTACTTGATTGGCTTTCAACTTCAAGACCACTCAACCCTCTAGACCTTTGTTCAGCAAATATTCTGTATATTTATCTCTATCAACTAAACATTTTGATAGACTCCTCTGCCGTCCGGAACAAACGTCGCGCCCCCTGCTTAGACACTCATCGCAATGGCATCTGCCCCGCCTTCCTCCGAGGCCGCAAATTCCTCGTCGCGGAGAACCTTCACGATAGGGACACGCAAATCTAAGCTTGCCCTCTTGCAAACCGACCTGGTTGCTGCAGCGCTGAAGAAGTCGTGGCCGGAATATACATTTCAAATCCATTCTCAGGAGACAGCGGGTGATAAGAATACAGTTATTGCTCTCCGAGAATTCACCACCAAGAACCTCTGGACGCAGGAATTGGAGGAGCTTTTGATGGCCGGTGATGTCGATCTCATTGTTCATTCATTAAAGGGTTGGTTTATCGCGTCTGCCTCAGATTGCTATAGTTCTTGCTAATAATCGATAATTGATTTTAGATGTACCGACTCAGCTACCTCCCTCATGTACATTGGGCCCCATGATGAAGAGAGAAGATACAAGGGATGTTCTGGTGATGAAGAAAGGATTGCCCAATATGACCTTTTCCGAGATGCCTGCAGGGTCTGTTGTGGGTACTTCATCCATCCGCCGCACTGCTCAACTCGCCCGGCGATACCCTCATCTGAAGGTCCAGGATGTGCGCGGCAACATCGGCACCCGGTTAGCGAAACTAGACGCTGAGGATAGCCCATTCACTTGCATCATCTTGGCTGCCGCTGGTCTGTTGAGACTAGGACTGGAGGATCGCATATCTCAGTATCTTGACTCGAACAATAGCGGGATGCTCTACGCAGTTGGCCAAGGAGCACTTGGTGTCGAGATTCGCAAAGATGATAAGCTTGTGCGTGATATGCTTGATTCTATCGGCCATCATGAAACGACTATGGCCTGCCTCGCAGAGCGAAGCCTCTTGCGAACTCTTGAGGGTGGCTGCAGTGCCCCTCTTGGTGTTGAGACGGAATGGGTTCCAAATTCGGATGGGTCGTCCAAACTGAGAATGAGGGCCATAGTCGTCAGTGTCGACGGTCGTGAAAGTGCTGAGGTCGAAATAGACGGTTCAGTTGATACGGCAGAATCCGCTGAAGAGTTCGGTGTTACCGTTGCGAAGGCACTGGTAGAAAAAGGCGCAGGAGAGATCCTTGAGGAGATACAACGGAAAAAGCTCACACCTTGAGGACTAACTGTTGGTGAATGAGCAAAATATCCAACTTCACCGAAGTGGAGATCCTGGTCTTCTCCCTTGTCTTGGCAAAAGACAGTGATTATAGGCCGATACCTCATGTAAAAAGATATGATGCACAAACCCGCTTGGATAGGTGTATATAAGCATGTTCTCTCGTCTCGTCTCTAGACATTATCCCTGAAAGCGTTGAATCATCCCTTTGAATGTCTCGACATGGAAGATTGAGCCGTCAGGAGACGTACTTTACTGCGGGTTTGAGAAGAATCATTTAGCAGCGACTCGCATTGCACGACTAGGGGTATCAGCTCCAGATTTCTAGGCACATCTCCTGTTGAAGAACTCCAACGCTAAGGCATCAGCCCCTGTTCAAGGTGTTCCCGGAGCCTCTTGGGTTCGCTTCCTTGAATTCGTCCCAAGCCCGAGCCTTCATTGTCTCTTCATCTGCCTTGTCCATGTCATCCTCGTCTATTTCCGGTTTCATACCAGACTTTTCTCCACCCTCAACTATACCCCCTCTTCTCTTTTCTTCCTCAAGATATTCATCAATCGTCATCGTGGGGAGATTATGGCCGGACCTAAAAACGCCCTGTTGGAGTTGAGTGCGGCGATCCAGTAAAGTGAAAGGCTGCAATGGCTTCCCTCCTTTACTGAGTATCGGCCCGGACTTTCCACCTCTGAGGAGCTGAGACAAAGGCGGGTCGAGACGCTCCGAGTAATCTGATTCACTATTGTTCTCTCGCCGTCTGGGATCGTCCGGCGGGAGCTGGGCGGGATTGGGAGGATTATTGCGAATCGCTGAAAGCATTGAAAGTTCTTGTGACAGTAAATCCATCGACTGGAAGGCCTGATGCGTGTACAGATTGATTTCTGCAAAGTAAAGTTTCCGGACGTCTTCGTCATCACTTTGTAGCCGGGTCTGATTATTTGACAGATACTGTTGAGATCGTAAGTAAGGCTCACGACCGCAAGAGAACCACTGAACAAACCTCAAGCCGTTGTTTTAGCCCTTTCTCCTCCCGAAACCTCGATAGCTTCACTTCCCGTCGGGTGGCTGCATCATTAGTCGAAGTCAGCGAGAAAGACGAAGGATTCGATATGTAGCGTTCATGTAGCTTCTTGTCGTTGTCATTCAGCAGTCCATAGTCATCTAATCGCGAAAGGAATTTCTCATATTGTTCCAAAGCACGCCGAATAGTAGACTCGCGGTCTGAGGTATAGGTGCGTTGGAGAGTGTCTGCGAGGAGATAATCCACAGTGAGGTACCTTTGTAGAGAAGTAAAAGTCATGAGCACAAGGTCGTCACAGCCACAGCAGGAATTCCACTCACTGTATATCCCCTGTTGCAATATCTTCCAGAGGTTCATTCGAGCTGAACAAGGAGAGTTGGCCAACGAGGCGCTGGCATTCCTCGAACTTCGCTATCGTTGCATTAACATCATTGCGGTAGGAGTCAGAATTGGAGTCGGGCCGTGACTCCAACGAGGTTTTCTCAGCCTTTGCAGCGGTAAATAGCGATCGAAGGCTTTGAGGTTGCTCCATTCTGGGCAATGACGGTATGATAACGACAATCGACGAGACCAAGCTTCGTTGTGGTTCCTGACGATCGGACCTGACGCAAAAATAATATTATCGGGCTCGCCCCGCGGCGCCAGATCCACGCCCCGCAATCAGTTGGTCCAGAGCTCTTATCAACGGCGCTGGAGTCGAGATATACCTCTCTACTGAGCTTCGAACTCAATCACTGCCTTTCTTCACTACAGCTTCCATAATCATTATGGGTCATGTATAATAATTTGCATCTGAGCAGTAGCGGATAACAGACTAAAACAAAGTCGTCATGTGCAGAGTCCTTGTTTTGTGTACAAACCCTTCTGTTTGCGATTAATATCGCCTCAAACGACTAAGCTGTAGAGCTTCCCTAATTGTTATGAATTCACTCTATCTTCACTCTTCATTCTCCTCTTCTATAAATCCAGTTCTTCTTTTCCTCATAATGGATGCAAACCTTTCATTTCCCCCTGCGTACTTACTCGTCCCTTCCTCGTGAAGTAGAAGCAATATATTTCTACACGTCCTCCATCCTTTGCAACTCAGCCATTCCAGAATACCTCAACCATGGCTGAACAAGTATCGCTGGTGGATGTGTCACCATCTGTGGCTCTGAAAGGCGAAGACTCCAGCAATGTTGCACTGTTACGAGACCTCTTCATAAATGATGTTACTGCAAGTGACCCAGCAGACTCTAGTGCTGATGTTCACAAAGACGAGCTGTCTTCAGGCGATTCTGATAATGATAATGAAGACGTTGTCCTCGATCAAAATGATATCTCACAGCGACGACGAGTCCAGAACGCTCAATTTGAAGCACTGTCAGCACCCCTCGTCGGAGATACCTCGTAAGCTACGACTGACTTAGACGCAGGTTGTCCAAGCGCGCCGACACAGATTCCAACGAAGACAAGGATAGAGCGCCAATAGCTTCATCAGATGGTGAGCTATCCATCGCTCATTTGATCGCGAAGCAGGATCTGGGTAGCGGGGTGCTGGACCCGAGGGAATACCAGATTGAGCTGTTCGAACGGGCCAAGGCGCAGAACACAATCGCCGTTCTTGATACAGGTATTGCCATTAAGCTGGCGTTCAGCGTTTTTCTCTTGTTCTTCAGTAAGTGAATATTCTGCTGACCAGTAAGCAGGATCGGGAAAGACATTGATCGCCGTGCTTTTGCTGAGACATACCATCCAGAATGAACTGGATGATCGTGCGAATGGAAAACCGCATCGTGTATCGTTCTTTCTGGTATTTGGTTTGCTAGCCTTAATGAGGTGTTTACTAACTTGTTGCAAGGTTGACAGCGTCACTCTCGCATATCAACAGGCGGCGGTTTTGCGCAATAACATCGACCAGAATGTTGCGCATTTCTTTGGAGCCATGGGCACTGACCTATGGGATAAACGGACTTGGGATGAGCATTTGCAGCGAAACATGGTGATAGTTTGTACAGCGGAGATCCTGAACCAATGCTTGCTCAATTCATACGTAAAGATGGATCATATAAACCTTCTGGTCTTTGATGAAGCCCATCATGCGAAGAAAGATCACCCATATGCCCGGTTCGTGGTACCTATGAGATCCCAGAGCTAATACTAACTTTGTCAAAGCATTATCAGAGATTCTTATTTCAAGGCACAGCCTTCTCAGCGGCCACGGGTCTTCGGAATGACAGCTTCGCCAATCGATACAAAAGGCGACATCACTGAAGCTGCAACGTATGTTCTCGACCAGTGAGCAAGAGGATATCAGACTAACCCCTTGCAGGAGACTAGAGACTTTGTTGGATAGTCGAATCGCCACAACTTCAAAGATCACTCTCTTGCGGCAAGTTGTCAGTCGCCCAATAGAGAACGTGTGGGCATACAACAGGCTTGAGTCACCTTTCGCAACAGAACTTTACAAGCTCATGGATGCTCGCTATGGAAATATCAAGGTACTCAAAGGAGTCTTTAGATTTGCCTGGCATGCCAGCTCAGAACTAGGAAAATGGTGTTCAGACAGAGCATGGTGGCATGCTTTGGCAGACGATGTGTTGCCCAAACTTGAAGGTAACATCAGCAAGATTATTCAGTCGAACCCCTCGAATACAGAACATGCCGCTTTCAAAGACATTATACGCATCAGAGAAGCAAGTGATATCGTCAAGGACTACTCTTTCTTTGATCCGGAGCTCCCAGGTGAACTGAGCCCTAAAGTGCAGCTTCTCCGTACGGAACTCAGCAAACGGTTCAGCCATGCCACGGGAACAAAATGTATTGTCTTTACGCAGAAGCGCTACACTGCCAAAATCCTCAATGAGCTTTTCACAGTGCTGAACATTCCTCATTTACGTCCGGGGGTTCTCATTGGTGTTAGACCTAGTGACATCGGTGGCATGAACATCACGTTTCGGCAACAGTTTCTTGCTTTAGTCAAATTCAGAATGGGAGAGATCAACTGCTTGGTGAGATATTCCGCGAAAATGCTCTAATTGCGGCTTGCCTGACGTTTAGAAGTTTGCTACATCAGTTGCGGAAGAAGGTCTCGATATCCCAGATTGCAATCTGGTTGTCAGGTATATTATGGCACCATTAACGTTCACGAATACTTAGTAACTTCACCAGATTCGACCTTTATCGCACACTTATCCAATATGTACAGAGTCGAGGACGAGCTAGACATTGCACCTCTACGGTACGTTACTCAATCTGGTTGGATTGCCTTGACTAGCCTTTGACTTTGTCTACGCTCAGTACGCAGTTATGGTCGAAAAGGACAATGCGGAGCATGAAGAACGGCTGAAAGAGGTTCGCGAGGCCGAAGTAAGTGAACTTTCAGATCTTTGTCCTCTTTGAATGGGTCTGACGGATCAGAAAATTATGCAGCGGTTCTGTGAAACTCTCCCCGAAGATCGAATACTGCACGGAAACGACCATGACTTGGATTCGCTACTTCAAGAAGAGGAAGGAAGACGAACCTTTACTGTAAAAAGCACAGGAGCAAAGCTCACATATCATTCCGCCACTGCAGTTCTTGCGCGGTATGCCAGTTCTCTGGTAAGCTTGTCACCTGAATCTTCATGACGGTCTGATATCAACATTGCACAGCAATACGAGAAGGAAACCGTACCTCAAGCGACCTATGTAGTCTCAGCTGTCAGCAATGTCTATGTTTGCGAAGTGATATTGCCTGAAAAGTCGCCCATTCGAGGCCTCACTGGAAGCCCAGCCATGAGGAAGGCCATCGCCAAACAATCTGCGGCTTTCGATACGTGCATCTTGCTCCGAAAAAACAGATTGCTTGATGATTATTTCAATTCGATCTATCATAAACGCTTGCCAGCAATGAGGAACGCAAAGTTAGCCATCACGTCTAAGCGAACGAACCAGTATGACATGTTGGTAAAGCCCTCCATCTGGGCGAGACAACGGACCATTCCAACTGAGACATTATACGGGATTCATATATCCCTCCTGCCCTCGAAGCCCTTGAGCCGAGACCACGGGCCCATTCTACTGCTGACCCGGGAAAAGTTGCCAGAGTTCCCGGCAGTCTCAATCTATCTTGACGAGGATGTCGAGACTGAGGTCCTCTCCAAACCACTGGGGCAAGGCTTGCAAATGTCGGTTGATGAACTACAGTCGCTGACTACATTTACCCTTCGCATATTTCGGGACGTTTTTCACAAGATTTATGAACCTGACGTCCAAAAAATGCCTTACTGGCTTGCTCCAGCAGAGGTGCTCGATGGTCAAGGCGGAACAAATCCTCGCGATTGTATTGACTGGGAGACAATATCCTTTGTACACAAGAACGACGGAATTCCTTTCTCCAGAGACCTGAACCCTGACTCCTTGGTGAATCGGTTTATATTCGACAACTGGGACGGGCGGTTCCGGTTTTTCACAGTTGCTGTGGCTGATACATTGCGACCCTCCGATCCACCGCCCCCTTCGGTGCCACGCCGTAGGTATATGAACGATATTATGAACTGGTGCCTGAGCCTGGGAAAGAATTCACGAGCCAGGTTCCTTTCCGGCTGCGACTGGAATCAGCCAGTCCTCAAGGCCGAGCTTGTCCGTCTTCGCAGGAATCTTCTGGATAAAATGACCACCCAGGAGAAGGAGACGCAAACAGAGTGCTTTATATGTGCTGAGCCGCTGAAGATATCTGCTGTTAGTTGACCCTTCATTCACTCATTAGCGCATAGGGTGGTATGCTAACGTGGGACGAAGATCCCTACTTCGATAGCGGCTACCTGTCTCGCATTTCCTGCAATCGTCAGCAGAGTGGACTCATATCTCATTGCTCTCGAAGCATGTGACGAGCTTGATCTCGTTATCCAACCTGATTTTGCCTTGGAGGCATTTACGAAGGATTCGGACAACACTGAGGAGCATCGAGGTCAGCAGATCCATTTCCAGCGAGGCATGGGCAAGAACTACGAGCGTCTAGAGTTTCTGGGCGATTGTTTTCTGAAAATGGCAACATCGATTGCGCTCTTCACTCAGAACCCGGATGATGACGAATTCGATTACCATGTCAACCGGATGTGCCTCATTTGCAACAAGAATCTTTTCAATACGGCCATTAAGAAGCAGATATACCGGTACATCCGTAGCAAGGGGTTCTCAAGGTAGGCGGAGTCTCGAGACGGAGACTTGAACTTTTAGAATGCTGACAGCTTGAATGGCAGGCACATATGGTATCCTGATGGTTTGACCTTGTTGCAAGGAAAGGACCACAGCAAAAAGCTCCTTTCCGAAGGAAAACATGCCCTTGGAGAAAAGACAATTGCCGATGTTTGTGAGGCCCTGATAGGAGCATCGTTGCTGTCAGGAGGCCCGGAACATAGATTTGATATGGCTACGAAAGCAGTGACTGCTCTTGTTGACAGCCCCAGCCACAGGGTTTCCTGTTGGAAGGAATATATCACTCTTTACACTATGCCTAAATACCAGGCCCAAAAATCCAGAGGGTCTGAAAATGATCTGGCCCGCCACGTTGAGAAGGAGCTGGGTTACCACTTCACTTATCCCAGACTCCTCGCATCTGCCGTCACCCATCCCTCTCTCCCTTCAACGTGGGGCTACCGGGTGCCCTGCTACCAGCGCCTTGAATTCCTTGGCGATGCGCTCCTAGATATGGTCTGCGTGGAGGATCTGTTTCGAAGATTTCCTGATCGTGACCCTCAATGGCTTACCGAGCATAAGGTAAGCTCAAAACTGCGTCGTCCTTTTCGCCCTATCTTTTGTTCGTGAAACAACGGCTGACTACAACCGTGCAGATGGCGATGGTATCCAATAAGTTCCTTGGCGCATTATCTGTGAAGCTGGGATTTCATAGGCGTATCATGGCCTTCAGCAACCCTCTACAAGCTCAAATCACTCACTATGTTGAGGAGATTCAGACCGCAGAGGCTGAAAGCCAAGGGGCCCCTGATTATTGGATGGCTGCGAAGGATCCACCAAAGGTAGGTCATAAAATCTACCCTCTTCTACCAATGTGACTGACCTGGAATGTAGTGTTTGCCAGACATGGTCGAAGCGTATCTCGGAGCGATTTTCGTGGACTCAAAGTTCGACTTTCAAGTGATAGAGGCGTTCTTTGAGCGCCAGATCAAACCATACTTTGAGAACATGTCAATCTACGACACTTTCGCCAACAAGCATCCAACTGTAAGGTTGCTAATGGTCTTTGTGTTCACACAGATGGCTAATGGAACCTTAGACTTTCCTCCACAACAAGCTGACGAATGAGTACGGTTGTACAAACTACTGCTTGAAAGCAGGGGAATTGCCAACCATCGATGGAGCGCCAGCTGGCGTCCTAGCTGCTGTTATTGTGCACGGTAATGTGATATCAGAGGCAAGATCGTCTTCCAGTCGCTATGCGAAAGTCAAGGCAAGCGAGAAGGCTTTGACAGTGCTTGATGGTCTTCAGCCGTTCGAGTTCCGTCAGAAGTACCGTTGCGATTGTAAAGAAACAGAGAACTCTTCCTCTGCAATGGAGATTGGGACTGCAATTTGATAATGCCTGGGGTTTGGGGGGAAACATGCGAAGATAGTGCTAGACAACCGGATTCTACCAGAGGTTTCTTAGCTTATAGAAAATAGGAAGTATGCGTACACGCAAGGTGCTTCTCATATTAAGATCTGATCAATACGACGTCGCTGTCGCGCTCTGCTAGCTATTTACAGCCTTGTCTATCGACATGGAGCTGCTAGTATAGACGACCAGTAGCTTGGGTCCATGTTCCAAGCAAAGCCGTAAAAAGGCTACCCTCATTGAAGCCGTGCATCATGTGAAGCATCGCAGAGCCAGATCAGCTCTGCAGAACCCTTGTAGATAGACTGTAGTAGTGTAGGTAAGGTAAGGATCTCTCTCACCAAGTTGCTGGTCCGCAGTGACGGAGACGAGCCTTGGATAAGGGAAACGATGGCCCAAGGACGCCGATAAGGGAACTAACCAGAATAGGGATAGCGCAGGCGCACCCCCTGAGGTACCAGACAAGAAAAGAAAACACGCCTGCCGCGTCCCGCATCGCCGATAATAATAATAAGATAGAACAGATAGATAGATGAGGCCCATATGAACAAAGGGTCATGATCATCTAACTAATTTCCGCACTTCATTTCATAACTATCCCTTCAAATAACTCCGACAATCTCTTTGTCAACCCGCTGCTTCAAACGACTAACTCTTTCGGCCTGATCTACACCGTACTAGTCGACGTTGCGCATTCATACAGCCGAACTACCACTGAGGACCACTCCTTATCAACCTCTCCATGCTTACCGCAGGTTGCAACCTGTAAAGAATCACCAACATGGAGGTCGCCTCTGCAGCGGTATCAAACGGCGTCCCAGCACAAGCTCAGGCGTCGTTCGTGGATTCTGCGGCTTTGATTCAGTACTTGGTCGATGTCCTGCGAGCAACTCTAGGAGCTCTGAAAACTGAGCTTGAGAGCACAGGCAGCTTGCTATCAGAGGCCAAATACGGCGAGACGGCGCAGAGATGCACGCGCTTTGCTTCAGAGTCGCAGGTAGCTCTTTATGTGCAGAAGGATCTTGTGGCTTCAGAAGGAACGAATGGTGCAGAGGATGGCGAAGGTATGTGTATCCCAACGGTTAACTCTACGACAGAGTGATAACTTGTCTTGTTCTTCTGCAGTTTCTTCTGTTCAGTATGCCTACAACCTCTCCGCTGAAATCTCCTCCTCCTCTACTACGGTCGCCTCTGTCGCATTTATCAAACGCCCTGCTCCTATTGACCCTACGCTTCCCATATCGTCGCAAATTCAGGTTATCAACCTCCCCGGCCCGGCATCTCTCAACAACGCTCAGGCGCAACAAGGCACTTCTTTGTCTCCTTATGAGGTCCTGCATCTGCTCGTGCACCATGCGCTGAGCCCCTACTTCGAGGCCAATACCCGCAATCAGGATGCAGCGACTGGTTTGAAGCCCAGAACGGATACAGAGGTGAAGACTGGGGTGCCTGGGACTAAAAAGAAATTCGCAGAACTGGAACTCGGCTTGCTCCACCTGCAACAGAATGTTGAGATCCCCGCGTTGAACCTGCCGCTCCATGAGGTAGTCCAAGCCGCCTTGGTCGAAGCGGAGGCCCGAGGAATCAAGCCTTCCGTGGAGCTGATTCCCGCAAACGTTCTGGAGAGTAGTGCTTTCATCAACAGCATCCAAAATACCGTCAATGCTTGGATCAGGTCCATCCAGACAATCACGAAAATGTCTCGCGATGCCGATAGCGGATCAGCGGCTCAAGAGATCAACTTTTGGCTCTCCATGGAGACTGCTCTTGAGGGTATCGAAAATCAGCTGCGCAGCGATGGTGTCCTATTGACGATGGATATTCTCCGCCATGCCAAACGTTACCAAGCAACACTCAGCTTCGTTGCCGACACTGGCTTGCGAGAAGCTACGGACATGGTGCAGAAGTATAACCAGCTTATGCGCGATTTTCCTCTGGATGAACTGCTTTCCGCCACCAGTTTGCAGAAAGTGCAGGAATCAATTGGTCTGATTTTTGGCCATCTTAATAAGAAGTTGAAGATATGTCCTTATCCGATCAAGCGAGCTCTTGCCCTTGTCGAAGCCATCTCCGGGGATCTTGACACGCAAATTCATAGTCTGCTTCACGGCCGAACAATTCTGCACCTGGACTATCGCGAATTCCGTTCTCTGATGAAGACGTGTGGTGCGATCTGGCGAGCTTGGGATGAGAATCTTAAGGAGTTCACCAACGTCGCTCGTGAATCCACAAGACGTCGAAATGAGAAGTTCATCCCTATCAAGATCAATGCGCGGCACGAAAAGACACAGGAACGGCTGAAGTACATCAACACCTTCAGAGTGAACCATGAGCAGCTTCAGAAAACAATCGTAAATGTACTGGGGCCCAAGACTTCGTCTACTGGAGACACCGCCAACGGAGCAGGCTCTGACGGTGCCGTGATCGTCGAAGAGATTGGAGATGTTGATGCAGTCGAGGAAGTTGCACAAGCATATGCTGCCCTGAAGAATGTGGATGTGCTGGATGTATCTCCTGAAGGCACCCAGCTGTGGATTCAGGAGGAAATTGCCTACAATGAGCGGACCTCTCGTGTTGAGAACTCTATCATTGCTCGCTTGCGCGATCGTCTGGCTACAGCTAAGAATGCCAACGAAATGTTTCGTGTCTTTTCAAAGTTCAATGCGCTTCTTGTTCGCCCAAAGATTCGAGGTGCGATTGGCGAATATCAAACTCAACTTATTGAGAATGTCAAACAGGACATTTCTGCCTTGCATGAGCGCTTCAAACAGCAGTATGGCCACTCGGAGGCACATGCGATGGCACAGTTGCATGACCTCCCCCCTGTGTCAGGTGCAATTGTCTGGGCCCGCCAAATCGAGCGGCAACTCGACGGTTATATGCGAAAAGTCGAGGATGTCCTTGGAGAAGATTGGCATCTCCACTCCGAAGGTCAAAAGCTCCAAGCTGAGAGCAATCTCTTCCGGAAGAAGCTGGATACGCGGCCCGTCTTTGAATCGTGGCTGCATGATGTGCAACGGCGTCACATCACCATTGCTGGCCGACTGTTCAATGTTACACGCAATCGCGCTGCAGGAAACAGCCTAGAGCTCACCGTCAACTTTGATGCTCAAATTATTGCCTTGTTCAAGGAAGTCAGAAACCTCATTTGGCTTAATTTCCAAGTTCCGCATGCCGTCAGCAGTATCTCAAAAGAGGCGAAACGTGTTTATCCATACGCCATCAGCCTGATGGAAAGCGTTCGGACCTTGCTCCAAACCACTCGCTCCATCGCTGCCATGACAGAGGTAGCTATCCTACTCAACGGGTATCTGAATGATGCGCAAGGCATGGTTATCAAAGGAATTCCCCTAAGATGGGAATCTTTCGTTCATTCCTACGAGCTCCATGTAAAACAATCTGCTCTGGCCAACGGCGCCATCGAGTCCGCTATCCCAGGCAGAGGAGAAAGCAAACATGTCCAATTCGTGCGAGAATTCGCAGGCTCTGCGTCTGTGCTGCAATCAAAGACGGCTGTTTTGTCTTCAATCCACGAAAGCATCCAGAAAGCCATCCTTGAGCTGAAGACATGCCCGTACGAGGCTTCAGCATTCAGGCAGCGTCTGGACACGATACAAGTCGCTGTTGACAAGCTTAATCTTGAGAACTATGTCAACCTGGGCTACTGGGTCGCGCGTTTGAATCAAAAGATCGAGTCAATCCTTCGTGACCGGCTCCATCGCGCCATTCGTGAGTGGATCCACTCCTTCCATGAAGCCAAGGAGCAACAGAGTGCTTCACAAGTATCGATTGGAATTCAGCATCCCGCCGCGGGCGAGCCAGAGGCTGTGTCGTACAAGATAGAATTCCCCGAACTAGTCCATGAAATCTCCATGCGCAACCAAGTCCTTCATCTTGACCCGCCTTTACAGTATGCTCGAGCGAGCTGGTTCTCGCACTTCGACAATTGGCTTGGCGTGATCTGCCATCTGGAGAAGATCAATTCATCCCGATATCAGATATCTATCGATGTACAGAAAGTTCAGTTGTCCGAAGTTTGCTTCGCTGATCTTCCGCAGCACTGCACTGAAGAACTTAGCCATGTCTATAGTGTTGTGGAGGGCAGGCTCAAGGAAGTTTCGGAGTACGTCGATAAATGGTTACAGTTCCAATCCCTATGGGACTTGCAATCTGAACAAGTGTACGACATCCTAGGCGATGACCTAGCGCAATGGCTTCAGTTGCTTCAGGAGATTCGTAAGAGCCGAGCCACATTCGACACTTCCGAGGTCAGTCGGTCATTTGGCAACATCAAAATAGACTATGAGCAGGTCCAGACCAGGGTCAACGCCAAATACGATCAGTGGCAGCACGAGATACTATTGAAATTCGGATCGAAGCTGGGAGCCCGGATGAGAGAAGTCCATTCAGAGATTGCCGCGGCCCGTAGGGATCTGGAAGGGCAAACCCTCGAAGCTTCTTCAACCGCTCACGCAGTTTCCTTCATCACAATTGTCCAACAATGCAAGCGCAAGGCAAGGGTCTGGGAGCCCGAAGTCAATCTCTTCCGACAAGGCCAGGCTACCCTAGCGCGCCAGCGATACCAGTTCCCTGCTGACTGGCTCCATGTGGAAAACGTCGATGGCGAGTGGGCAGCCTTGAACGAATTGCTTGCACGGAAGAGCAAGATTGTCCACGACCAGACGGAAGGGCTGCGCGCGAAGATCACGGCGGAAGACAAAGTCATCGGTGATAAGATTACCGAAGTTATTGCTCAGTGGAATGAGGAGAAGCCCGTATCCGGAACTATTCCGCCTGAGGAGGCCTCTCGGACTCTGAGCTCCTTCCAGTCCCGCCTTGAAGCGCTTCAGTCCGAATTTGAGATGGTGTCCAAGGCCAAAGAAGCTCTCGATCTTCCGGCTAGCTCAGAGTCCTCGTTACCAGCAATTCTTGAAGAGGTACAGGATTTCATGTCAGTTTGGGCAGCTCTGTCAACCATCTGGAAGAGCCTCAATGACCTGAGAGACATGCTATGGACTAGCGTGCAGCCACGAAAGCTCCGTCAGTCGATCGATGGCTTGATCAAGATGACCAAGGAAATGCCCAGTCGTATGCGCCAGTATGCGGCCTTCGAGCACATACAAAACGTCCTACGGCAGCTCCTGAAGGTCAATCCCCTGCTTTCCGACATGAAATCAGAAGCTGTTCGAGAAAGACATTGGCAGAAAATTTACAAGGCTCTGAAGCCTGGGAAGCGATTTTCTCTCGTTTCCCTTACACTGGGAGATGTATGGGATCTGCAACTCGCTACCAGTGAGACCGTCATCCGCGACATTATCGCCCAGGCCCAAGGCGAAATGGCTCTAGAGGAGTTCTTGAAATCTGTCCGGGAGACATGGCAAAACTATTCTCTGGATCTCGTCAACTACCAGAATAAATGCCGCCTGATTCGTGGATTTGATGACCTGTTCGCGAAATGCAGTGAGAATCTGAACTCCCTGCAGGCCATGAGACATTCGCCATACTACAAAGAGTTTGAGGAGGAAGCTGCTTCCTGGGAAGACAAGCTAAACAGAGTTCACGTCCTCTTCGATGTCTGGATCGACGTTCAAAGACAGTGGGTGTACCTTGAGGGAGTGTTTACTGGTAATGCCGATATCAAGCATCTTCTTCCCCTTGAATCGAGCCGGTTCCAAAACATCAATTCCGAATTCTTCGCGGTGATGAAGAAAGTGTACAAGTCACCTTTTGTTCTCGATGTGCTTGCCATCAACGGTGTGCAAAAATCGTTGGAGAGATTGGCCGAGTTGCTCAACAAGATTCAAAAAGCCCTGGGTGAATACCTCGAACGTGAACGTATCTCATTCCCTCGTTTCTACTTCGTCGGTGATGAAGACTTGCTGGAGATTATCGGTAACAGCAATGACATCTTCCGCGTCGCGAAGCATTTCAAGAAGATGTTTGCTGGTTTGTCCGGCGTCCTCATGGATGACGAGAATAACATCGTTGGCATCACTTCGAAGGAGGGCGAGGAGGTCCGCTTGAGGAGAGAAATCAATCTTGTTAAGACTCCCAGGATCAATGATTGGCTTACTGCACTGGAAAGCAGCATGAAAGTAACCCTGGCGGAACTCCTGGGAGAGGCAATTGAGCAATTCGAAACCATCTACAATGCCCCCGAGGTCGACCGCACTGCTTTCAGTGACTACTTGGCCAACTATCCCGCGCAGATTGTCGTTCTTGCCAGTCAAGTCGTCTGGACCCACGCTGTACAGAAATCGCTGGAAAATGGAGGAGCGAATCTCAAAGAGCTGTATGATGCCCAAGTCCGAGTGCTGGAGTTGCTCGCTGCCACTGTGCTTGGGGACCTCGATGCGATTAGTAGAAAGAAGTGCGAGCACATGATCACTGAATTCGTACACCAACGCGATGTCATCTCGAAACTCATGACGGCCAATGCCAACATTCCGACGCACTATTTGTGGTTGCTGCAGATGCGCTATGTTTACCATGCCGAAGGCGATTTCCTCCAGCGGTTACACGTCCATATGGCAAATGCTAAGCTCAGTTATGGCTTCGAGTACCTCGGAGTACCTGAACGCCTCGTCCGCACACCTCTTACCGATCGCTGTTTCCTGACCCTCACTCAAGCTTTGTGTCAAAGATTGGGTGGCTCTCCGTACGGCCCTGCTGGTACAGGAAAGACTGAATCAGTCAAGGCACTTGGTCTCCAACTTGGTCGTTTTACCCTTGTGTTCTGTTGTGACGACACCTTTGATTTCCAGGCAATGGGCCGGATCTTCCTGGGTATTTGCCAGGTTGGTGCATGGGGCTGTTTTGACGAGTTCAACCGTCTGGAAGAGAGAATCCTGTCCGCCGTGTCTCAGCAGATTCAAAATATCCAACTAGGTTTGAAAACGGGCGTTGACGATGAGAAGGCGCAGATCGAGCTGGTCGGAAGACGCCTGCGTGTTAATCCCAACACCGGAATCTTCATTACCATGAACCCTGGCTATGCCGGCCGTTCGAATCTGCCTGACAACTTGAAGAAGCTCTTCCGGAGTGTTGCCATGTCTAAGCCTGACAAAGAGTTGATTGCGGAAGTAATGCTCTTTTCTCAGGGTTTCAAGCAAGCAAAGCATTTGTCCAAGCAGACAGTGCCTTTCTTCGACCACTGTGCCTCGCAGCTGTCAAAACAAGCCCACTACGATTTCGGTCTGCGTGCTCTTAAAAGCGTTTTGGTCAGCTCTGGAGGTCTCAAGCGAGCGAGACTTGCTAATACCGACGGCGACCTGGGTCCAGACGAGATCATTGAACCCCAAATTATCGTTCAAAGTCTGCGGGAAACAATTGCCCCTAAGCTTGTCCGCGAAGATGTGGACAAGATGCTCGAGATCCAAGAGCACGACTTCTCTGGAGTGGAGTATGTGCCCGCAAATTACGAGAAGCTTACGCAGGCAATTCGGGACATCGCTCACGAGCAACACTACGTCGACAGTGAGACGTGGGTCGCAAAAATCCTCCAGCTTTACCAAATTCAGAGCATCCACCATGGTGTCATGATGGTTGGCAAGTCTGGATCCGGCAAGTCGGCCGCTTGGAAGATCTTGCTTCAGGCCTTGCAACGGATTGAAGGCGTTGAAGGTGTCTCCCATATCATTGACTCCAAAGTCATGTCCAAGGAAGCACTCTATGGTAATCTTGATAGCACCACCAGAGAATGGACGGATGGTCTGTTCACGGGCATCCTGAGAAAGATCGTGGATAACCTCCGAGGTGAAGACACAAAGAGACACTGGATTGTGTTTGATGGTGATGTTGACCCTGAATGGGTTGAAAACCTGAACAGTGTCCTTGATGATAACAAGCTCCTGACCCTTCCAAACGGAGAGCGTCTGAATCTCCCTCCTAATGTCCGCATAATGTTTGAAGTTGAAAGTCTGAAGTACGCTACGCTGGCTACGGTCAGTCGTTGTGGTATGGTATGGTTCAACGACGACACTGTCACTCCTCTGATGATGATTTCCAACTACGTCGAGTCGCTCAAAACGAAGACCTTTGAGGATCTGGATGATGACAGTGCCCCTGCAGGACAAGCTGCAGTCAAGACCCAAGATGCACAGGACATGCTTTCCACGATTCTCAAGCAACTTCTGGAGAATGATGAGCTTGTCCTGAAATCTCTTGATGAGGCCAAAAAGTACAATCATATAATGGAGTTCACCGATATCCGTGCCCTCAATACTCTGTTCAGCTTGTTGAACAAGGCCTGCCGGAATATTCTCGAGTATAACATTCAGCATGTCGATTTCCCGCTCGATCCCGAACAGATTCAGTCGTACATTTCCAAGAAGCTCCTCCTTGCTCTCGTCTGGTCCTTCACCGGTGACTGCCCTTTGACAGACCGCCAGGCCTTCGGACAGTTTGTGTCAGCTTTGTCGACAACAGAGTCGCCGCCTGACGGAGCCGCCTCCCTCATTGATTTTGACGTTACGCTACCCAAGTCGGAGTGGATGAGCTGGCAGTCACAAGTCCCGTCAATCGAGATCAACACCCACTCCGTCACACAAACCGATGTGGTCATCCCAACCGTGGATACTGTTCGCCACGAAGACGTCCTCTACTCCTGGCTCGCCGAGCACAAGCCACTGCTACTCTGTGGTCCACCAGGTTCCGGTAAGACCATGACCCTATTTGCAGCACTCCGAAAGCTGCCAAACATGGAAGTGGTGGGCCTGAATTTCTCAAGCGCCACCACTCCGGATCTTTTAATCAAGACTTTCGAGCAGTACTGTGAATATAAAAAGACTTTGAACGGCGTTGTTATGTCTCCCAATCAAATAGGTCGTTGGCTGGTCATTTTCTGTGATGAAATCAACCTTCCGGCTCCAGACCGTTACGGAACGCAACGGGCGATCACCTTCCTGAGACAGCTTGTTGAGCAGAACGGTTTCTGGAGGACATCGGACAAGACTTGGGTCACCCTCGACAGAATCCAATTTGTTGGAGCTTGCAATCCTCCAACTGATGCGGGACGTACCCCTCTGGCCGAACGTTTCCTACGCCACTCTCCTCTGATTATGGTCGATTATCCTGGAGAGATCTCGCTCATGCAGATCTACGGAACATTCAACTCGGCTGTGCTCAAAATCATCCCATTGCTACGCGGATACTCCGAGGCCCTCACCAAAGCCATGGTGCAGTTCTACTTGGAATCCCAGCGCAGATTCACTCCTAAGATCCAGCCTCATTACGTGTACTCTCCTCGTGAGCTTACACGATGGGTCCGTGGTGTATATGAGGCTATAAAGCCGCTTGAGACACTCTCCGTTGAGGGTCTGGTGCGTATATGGGCACATGAAGCTCTGCGTCTGTTCCAGGATCGACTGGTCGCCGAAGAAGAGAGGGGTTGGACAGCCGATGCAGTCCGCCGCATTGCACTTGACAACTTCCCTACGATTGACGAGGAGCAAGCGCTCAAGGGCCCGATCTTGTTCTCGAATTGGTTGTCTAAGAACTATGTCCCTGTTGAACGAGAGCGACTACGCGATTTCGTTAAGGCTCGCTTAAAGACCTTCTGCGAGGAAGAGGTTGATGTTCCTCTCGTACTCTTCAACGATGTCTTGGAGCATGCACTTCGCATCGACCGGGTGTTCCGCCAGCCTCAGGGCCACCTCATCCTCATCGGTGTCAGTGGAAGTGGTAAAACGACATTGTCTCGCTTTGTGGCTTGGATGAATGGTTTGAAGGTCTTCCAGATCAAGGTACATGGAAAGTATTCTTCGGAGGACTTCGATGACGACCTAAGAACCGTTCTTCGACGCGCAGGCTGCAAGGGCGAGCAAATCTGCTTTATCATGGACGAGTCCAATGTTCTTGACTCTGGCTTCCTGGAACGCATGAACACACTGCTCGCTAATGCCGAAGTCCCCGGTCTGTTCGAAGGAGATGAGTTCTCGTCTCTGATGACCGCTTGCAAAGAGGGCGCTCAACGCCAAGGTCTTCTCCTCGACTCTCAGGAAGAGCTTTACAAGTGGTTTACGCAGCAGATTGTCAAGAACCTTCACGTTGTGTTCACGATGAATCCCCCTGAGGAGGGACTATCGTCCAAGGCTGCCACGAGTCCCGCCCTGTTCAACCGTTGTGTACTCAACTGGATGGGTGATTGGTCTGATCAAGCCCTTTTCCAGGTCGGTTCTGAACTCACTCACTCACTCGACTTGGACAAGCCGAACTTTGTTGCACTTGACAGCATTCCTGTCGCTTATCGCGATCTCAGCCTTCCTGCGTCTCATAGAGATGCGGTTGTCAACTCGATGGTCTATATCCATTATTCGTTGCAGAGGTTCAACCAGCGTCTGCAGAAGCAACAAGGAAAGACCACATATCTTACTCCCCGTCACTACCTTGACTTTGTCGCTCAGTATGTCAAGCTGTTCAATGAGAAGCGGGAGGATCTAGAAGAGCAGCAGAGGCACTTGAACGTCGGTCTGGAGAAACTCCGGGATACTGTCGACAAGGTCAGCGACTTGCGTGCTAGTCTCGCCCAGAAGAAGATGCAGTTGGAGAAGAAGGATGCGGAAGCAAACGAGAAGCTGCAACGCATGGTTGCCGACCAAAGAGAGGCGGAGCAACGGAAGGCCGTGTCTCTTGAGGTCCAGGCAGCCCTGGAGAAGCAGGAGAAAGAAGTGGCTTTGCGCAAGGAAGTTGTGCTGAATGACTTGGCTCGCGCCGAGCCCGCTGTTCTTGAGGCGCAGAAAAGCGTACAGAACATCAAGCGTCAGCATCTTACGGAAGTTCGTTCTATGGGCAACCCGCCCGCTAGCGTTCGACTTGCTCTCGAAGCCGTGTGCACTCTGCTTGGCCACAAAGTAGACAGCTGGAAGACGATCCAGGGTATTGTCAGAAGAGATGACTTCATCGCCAGTATCGTCAATTACGACAATGAGAAGCAGATGACAAGAAATCACCGCCTGAAGATGCAGAACGAGTTCCTTTCAAAGGAGGATTTCACTTACGAGCGTGTCAACCGAGCCAGTAGAGCCTGTGGTCCCCTGGTTCAGTGGGTGGAAGCTCAAGTCAACTACTCCGAGATTCTCGACCGTGTCGGACCTTTGCGTGAGGAAGTCGGTCAACTTGAAGAGCAGGCCTTGCAGACCAAGGCAGAGGCTCAGGCCATCGAGAATACCGTCCAGAACCTCGAGAGCAGCATTGCCACCTACAAAGCTGAATATGCTGCCCTCATTAGTGAAACCCAGGCCATCAAGACAGAAATGTCAAGGGTGCAGTTTAAGGTCGACCGAAGTGTGCGCTTACTCGATAGCTTGTCGTCCGAGCGTACACGTTGGGAGGAGGGAAGCAAGTCATTCGAAACCCAGATCAGCACCCTCGTGGGTGATGTTCTGATTGCCGCAGCTTTCCTAGCTTATGCTGGTTTCTACGATCAACAATTCCGGAAGGCCATGATTGATGACTGGGTGAACCAACTGGCACAATCGGGCATCAACTTCAAGCCACACAATCCGATTACAGAGTACCTGTCGAATGCTGACGAACGCTTGACTTGGCAAGATCATGCCCTTCCAGTTGACGATCTCTGCACCGAAAACGCCATCATTCTGAAGCGGTACAACAGATACCCTCTGATCATCGATCCTTCGGGTCGTGTCACCGAGTTCTTGCAGAAAGAGAGCACAGATAGGAAACTTACGGTCACTAGCTTCCTGGACGACTCCTTCGTCAAGCAACTGGAGAGTGCCCTGCGTTTCGGTAATCCAATCCTCATTCAAGATGCAGAGCACCTGGATCCCATCCTCAACCATGTCCTCAACAAGGAATATCAAAAGACTGGTGGGCGTGTTCTGATCCAGCTCGGGAAACAAGAGATTGATTTCTCGCCTTCGTTTAAACTTTTCCTCTCGACAAGGGACCCTTCTGCGACTTTCCCGCCGGATGTGTGCAGTAGAACGACTTTTGTCAACTTCACCGTTACACAGAGCAGTTTGCGAACTCAATCGCTCAACGAGGTACTCAAGTTTGAGCGACCGGATGTGGACGCGCGGCGCACCGACTTGGTTAAGCTGCAAGGAGAATTCAAGATCCATCTCCGTCAGCTCGAGAAACGGCTGCTGCAGGCGCTGAACGAATCCCGCGGCAACATCCTGGATGATGACAACGTTATTGAGACTCTAGAGACCCTAAAGAAGGAGGCAGCCGAGATCTCCAAGAAGATGGTGGAGACGGAGGGCGTCATGACGGAGGTCGAAAATATCACCTTGAATTACAGCATCATCGCTCGCGCTTGCAGCGCTGTGTTTGCCGTATTGGAGCAGCTTCATCACATCAATCACTTCTACCAATTTTCGCTGCAGTACTTTGTGGATATTTTCCACTCGGTGCTCTATCAGAACAAGCGTCTTGCCGCGGAGAAAGACCACTCAGCGCGCGTGCAAATTATTCTCAAGGATTTGTTCGTTACGACGTTCCAGCGGACTTCCCTGGGGCTGGCTCAGAAAGACCGTATCACGCTGGCCATGCTTCTCGCACAAGCCGCTCCTTACCCGATGGACAAGACAATTATTGATATCATCCTTGACGAGTCGGTGCAGGGTGCCGATCTGTCAACTGCTCCGGAGCTTAAAGAGCAGGTGCTTAGCAAGATCTCGAACATGGCAATCTTCAAAGCGTCATTTGCCAGTATCTCACAAGAACAATGGGACCGGTTTTTGGGCGAGGAATTGGCTGAAAACTGTGTCCCCGTCGTTTGGGACGACAACACCGCGCAGCTCGACCGACTGCTTCGGTCATTGTTGATTGTGAAGCTTTGCAGGATGGACAGGTTCGTACCAGCTGCTGAGCGTTTCATCGAGGCGGCCTTTGGTCGAGAATTCTTTGAAGGAAGCTCCGATCTGAAGGAAGTTGTAGACCAGGTTGCAGCAACCACACCAATCTCTCTCAGCTCGAGTCCCGGATTCGATGCTAGTTACAAAGTGGATGCTCTCGTCGAACGTATGCACGCAACCTGCGCCAATATTGCAATGGGATCCAACGAAGGTCTCGAGAGCGCCGACAAAGCAATCAGCAATGCTGCTACTGCCGGGACGTGGGTACTGGTCAAGAACGTACACCTGGCACCATCGTGGCTTCAAAGTCTGGAGAAGAGGCTGGACTCGCTCAAACCTCACAAGGATTTCCGACTCTTCCTGTCAATGGAGTCCAGTCTCAAGATTCCAGTCAATCTCATCCGCGCTTCTCGCGTTCTGATGTACGAGCAACCAGCCGGTATTCGTGCAAACATGAGGGACTCCCTGTCTACTCTGATGGACCGCGCCGGCCAACCCCCTGTCGAGAAAGCGCGTGTCTATCTCCTGCTTTGCTTCTTGCATGCTGTTGTCCAAGAAAGACTTCGTTATGCGCCTAGCCTGGGTTGGAAGGGCTTCTGGGAGTTTAATGACAGTGACGTAAGTGACCACTTTATCAAAATCCATCATTGCACCACTAACGAGTTCTTAATAGTACGAATGCTCGGCCCATATCATCGATGTCTGGGTCGAGACAGTCGCCCAGGGTCGATCCAACGTCGCACCTCAGAAACTCCCTTGGGAGATGATCCGGACCCTTATAACGGAGACATACGGCGGCAAGGTCGACGACGCCGAAGACTTCCAGGTGTTAGACAACCTCGTGAACAGCTTCCTCACTCCGGCTGCCTTCGAAGTCGACTACAAGCTCGTCTCTGGTGTCGAGAAGGACGAGTGTCTGGCACTGCCTGGAGAAACCAGCATCCGTGACTTTGTCGAATGGGTCAAGCGCCTCCCTGAGCGAGAGCCGCCCACGTATCTCGGTTTGCCGGCCAATGCTGAGAAGCTATTGTTGGTTGGGCATGGCAATAAGATGATCTCGGATTTATCCAAGATTACTACTTTGTTGGATGAGGGGGAGCAGTTGATGATTGAGGGTTAGGTTATATTTCCAACTACGCTATGAAGTTTCTGTACTTATTATGGTCCCACTGCGGATTTTTCCCCTATGTTGTATTATTGTTGATAGACTTGATCCGCAGCTTTCTTTTAACTCTCCTTAGAAATTTGTTTCCGAT
This sequence comes from Aspergillus hiratsukae, assembly GCA_014281905.1. NCBI lineage: Eukaryota > Fungi > Ascomycota > Eurotiomycetes > Eurotiales > Aspergillaceae > Aspergillus > Aspergillus hiratsukae. The sequence goes on from JACBAD010002111.1 coordinate 33,775, forward strand.
TCATTCTTGTTGATAGTCTTATCAGTCTTCGGTCACTATGTCCTCCAATATCGGATCTCTCAACTCAACACGGTTCAAGTACCCAACCATCAACCCAACCACTTAAAAACCGTACATAGTTTGTCCCATCTGTAATAGCAACGTCAGTAACTGAAGGACTCTGGTGATAAGTAAAGCTCACCCTCTGCAGCGCATACACAACCTTGAGAATCAGACATTCGTATTAGTAGGCGCTCCGCATTTCTCAGTTCAACTATCAGAAACTCACATCTCGAGTCGTGACGACCTACTCAAACAGATTAGCAGGAGCATAAATAATGGGTCAAAGGGAGAATGCCTCCACTGCACAACAAGGAAATGGACTCGATGATACTAACCTTCCTATCGTGGCGATGCGTCTTGGAGGACTCAAGGATCTGAACGACTTGCCGCAGGATCTAGAGATAGGCAGTTAATACACCTCCTTCGCCAAACTCATGGCTTGTTCTCCGGAAAGGCTGAGGATGAGCTTTCACGGGTGGTTGTGGTTCGAGGGAGAGGATCCTTACTTCGTGTAGCCGCAGTTTGATCACTGAGCGGCTCTCGGGATATATGTCGGTTTTCATCCTGACAACACCACCCCGGCGGCCGATCGGATAGCTGTTCAGAGGGGGAGTCTCATGGATGTTCTTGGGCGAGTAGCTTACCGGATAGCTGGTTTGGCTGGAGATTGTGGTTAGCGGGTTGGAGATTCGGATGTGGCTGATGGAAACTTACTGATGCCCATGATGTTGTCACGCAAGATGCTGTAAATTTATAATGGTGAGCATAACTGGATGTGTATGGGATGCTGGTCAAGTCCTAGCTGTCGAGGTTATAGACCAGCAGTAGGCAACTCACCGGCGCCGGTGGCCTTTCAGGAAGAGGCCTCTAGTGTTCGCTGTGCTGGGAATTCGAGTCATGTCCATGTCGAGTGTAGTAATTGGAGTGTGAGTATGTCTCTTGCGAAGGATTGAACAAGTTGATATCAAAGATTGGCAGAGAAGGTTGAAGACGGTTCAAAGTTGTCGAAGGAGACTTGTACGGTAGAAATATTGATGAAGAAATAATGATGGAATAAGTACTATGAGTTGTGTTAGTTTAGTGTCTATTGTGTTGTGCTGTCCAAGATGTTGTGAATAGGTGAATCACTTACATTGAATAGACAAACATGAAACCAGCATTGATGTGACCCCTAGATGTTGAGAAGAACCGGGACAATAGCATTGAGGTTTGACAAGTATGAATAGCATTAAAAATTCTTATATGAATAATTAGGGTCACGCAGGTTGCATGATTTATGAGTATCCACGAGAATGGGCAAAACAATACTCAAAACGCCACAGACAAGTTCCTGCCAGGTGTGCTATATGTACGTAGAGTCATTCACGAAATGAACGTAGCCTCAGAGAACATGGAACCCTCCTCTGAGATCTCCTCATCGCCGATCTTGAGCTTCAGAGAAAGCTTCTCCTGAGGAGAATACTGGCCAATTGTTAGCTTGACAGACACACGCCCATTGTTGAAGAAAACTCACCTGGAATATGTACGGCCGTGTCCCAGCAACACTTCCCGCGATGGTCTTGACGAAGCCAGGTACTTCGGCCATGACATCGATGCGGTCCAGGCGGTTACCGAGGGGCCCCTCGAGCTCTGCGCGGATGTCCTTCTCGTCTTTCGACTTGCCCTCCCAGACCCACTTGATGGAAGTCGGAGCAGGCCAGTCGCTGTCCGCGTCATGGGCCGACGCGGTGTGGGTGGCCGAGTTCGTTGCACCGGCATAGATAATCTCGTCATCCTTGACGATCCCACCGACATTGACGACCGTCGAGCCGTACGAGGGCGGTGTGGTATATTCCATCATGAAGGCAGAGTATGTGGGCGTCTGGAAGTTGACGAAGTTCCATCGCGCAGCTTTACCGGCTCAGCATTCTCGTTCACATTTCTCTAACAAGGGGCAGGAAACTCACCAGCGTGATGGGGTTTCATGCCCTGGATGGCATGAATGAACATTCCCCGACCGGCGAGGTCATAAGTCTTCTCCTTCGTCGTGATTGTACCCTCTACACGGCACCGAGGCCAGAAGGAATGCATCATTGAGCCCCAGGGGTTCGCGGGATCGGTCCCGAAGTAAGATGTGCCGTCCTTTCCTACGACGAAACCGGGGGCGGCGCGGGTGAACGTCAGATTCACCAGGCTGTCCTCGTTGACGGCGGACTTGATGGTGTATGCATTTCCCTCCTCGTTCAGCGTCAAGGCGAGGTTGTCGGCTCCGAAGGAGAGCATGCTCTCATCGAACATGAAGTTGTATAGGGGGTCGGAGTGCCAGATGTGGGGTTGATCGCCTTTGAGGTTAAAGATCTTTGAGTTGAATTGCGCAGTAGTGTGGATTCCTCTGAAGAGCGTCAGCTATGAGACAGCCGCGATACACAAGGTTCCTTGCAGTCTCGACAGGCGCCAAATGAGGCCCGAGATGTGCAACAACCGGAGCAATTCCACTCACGCGATGTTGCTGTAGATAACCTGCACCATGACCAAAGTGCCATTGTCGGCCATCACATAAAAGGTCTCAGTCTCGACATTGGTATATTGATAAGCGCGCCACCGCAGGTCATCCTTGGTCAACTCGGTATAAGGTGTTTGCTGGGCTTGTTGGGCGACAGACCGAATGGCCTCGGGGCCGTAGACGGGCTCCTGAGTGCCCGCAACACTTGCGAGGCTACATATAGCATGGTCAATCAGTATGGTTGATCTTATACATCAAGAATGACGAGACCGGAGAAATAGCATACGTAGACTTGAGCCAGTTCATGATGGGCAGATAGGAGTGATGGTTGTGAGGTCAAGGTGAGGGAGAGATGAAGGAAGAGGGAAATCAATAGCGCGGGGCTTGCGTCGATCGGCTTAACTACAGGAGCTGGATTGGCTCCTGAGAGGTTGCAGAGGAGATATTGATGCTACTGGTGACAATTACAAAATACTATAGATTATGACGGCTGCTTTCTTGAGATAGGATCACCTACGATCATGATCTTCAACGGCATTATCGCAATGAGCCATCTGAGCAGTCCGAAAATGCTCTTTTTATCATCCTCGCGGCCGGTCGGAAGGGGACCCAGAGTGGAAAGAAACTCCGGCCCTGTGACTTATCCGAATCCGAACAAAACTCGGCCGCAAATAGTTCCCTAGTCCTTCATTTTGTATACAGACATACCATACTGTCGTCTCTTCGTCGACACATCACACCATGGCGAAGAAGGCATTGGCTAAGGATCAGATCGTCAAGCTCATTGTCGGAGCTGGACAGGCCAGTCCCAGTCCCCCAGTCGGTCCCGCCCTGGGTAGCAAAGGTGTCAAGAGTATGGATTTCTGCAAGGTACGCTCCTCTCACACGTCCTTCTTTGGATCAAGATGCATCTGTATAGAAAGTATGAGTCTATGATCTTACTAAACGGCCTCGCACCCATATAGGAGTTCAATGCCAGAACCGCGCACATCAACACCGGCGTCCCCATTCCCGCACGAGTCACCGTTCGTCCTGACCGATCCTTCACCTTCGACCTCCGAACCCCGACGACGACATATCTCCTCTTGCAAGCTGCGAACATTGAGCCTCGGAAGAACCGCATCCGCGGAGCCATGAAACCTGGCCATGAGACCATCGGCAAAGTGTCCCTGAAGCATGTGTACGAAATCGCCAAGATCAAGCAGTCCGAGACGAGGTTATCGGGATTGAGTTTACAGGGACTGTGCAAGAGTATTATGGCGCAGGCAAAGTCGATTGGCATTCAGGTTGTGCCTTGAATGAGCACGTAGGAGAAAGGGCTGTTCATCTCAAGTGTATACTTTTGCGATTCGTGCGACTGCAGCCATCTTGTTTTGGATTACGACGCCGGCGTTGTTGGGTTGGGCTTTACAATGTGTACATTATAGGATTTGCATGCGATATAGAGCGTCAAATACCCACAGCATTTGCACGCACTGAATAAATTTAGTTGTGGAACTTGAAGACCGGTTGCTGAGAAAGAAATGACCAAGGTCAAATTGACTGCGTCCTTCATCGAGAGGTTATTTTGAGTGGAACATAACCTCTGCCTTGCGCTCTCGATATGGACAAGCTTATGAGCAATATGAGAAGGAGATCTGTTTTATAACAATCGCGTTCTGGACGAGGTGGCATAGCATTCCTGTCATTCTTGGGCGAAGACCACCAGCGGCAAGTGACAATAGAAGACAGTATATAAGAAATCGACGGGATGCTCAAGGACAATTGCTAGTCAGGTGATGCCTACCAGATGAGACTCGTAGTTATTTTCCTAATCCAAGGGTTGCGCATCATCTCACTCAATTTGCTTGGCGAGCATGAAACTATGCAAATCCACGCAATCCCCGGACAATTGTTCTCTGGGCAGATTTTGAATAGGGAAGCTCCAGTTCATTTGCATCCTTTCTAGCTCTGCACGGCTGCATGCTTGACAGACAACGAGACAACTCCACAGGAACGGATAACAATAACAGTCTTGAAGATGAAAGCTAGAACAATGATCATACACTACAGAGTCTCAGTCAGTTATTGATCTCCATGCTAACCGGATTCAGTAAAGTCATATCAAGAAGGGAAGCGTTCCATCCACACCATGTTAGATAGCGCCACACCCTGCTGGATAACAACACACCCCTAAGCTCCTAAACAGGCAATTTCTTAGTCACATGATAGGATAATCGAACTCCCACATAATTTTGACTTACCATATAAAATCAAATCAAATGTACGTGCAAAATCAAACATATAGAATTAAATGTATTGAATTAAGTAATCCATTCCTTCCTGATGATAGGTAGGTCAACTAATCTAACACTTAATCAAGGATTCCAGGCTTTCTAGTAACATAGATGATAGCTGTGATCTACGGAGTACCTAGTAACAAGCAGAAGCCTGCGAAACCTGCACCCCTGGAGTCCCTGATAAATGCGCACTCCCCTCTCTGCCCCCTCCCCTCCGCGGCGCCCTTCGGCCCTCAGCGGCCTATTAAATACTTATTATCAGCTTCAGCTTGCTATTAGAATGACCTATATACCTTGTAGGAGCGTGCACAATGCACATACATGCAGAGCGGCGACGGTGCGGAGATCATGTGACTAACAATTGCCTGTTTGGGAACTTGGGGGTGTGTCATCATCCAGAAGGGTGTGGCGCTATTCAGCGCGGTGTGGATGGAACGCTTCCCTATCAAGAATCTTGGCGTCCTATTCGGGACTAGTATGGCTGGCCGTGTCACTTACCCCACCACATCTAGATAGGTGTGGTTACTGGTTACGGTGGTTTGGAGCTGCAAATGGATTACCAGGGTATCTAACCATGTACCTGCCTTAGGTTTCTGTAACCTAGGCACTCTGGTATACAGGTCGCAGTCTGGAGAGAATCCTCAAATCAGACGTAGGAGAAAATGAGGAGATGATCTGGATTAGATACTCAAACTTATATCAGATCAGACCGCTGTTGGCAGGGAGATTACCGTCCGAACCAGACAGGTAGGTACCTTGCCTATGCCCTGCCTAGGTACCTTCAATTAGCCGCTGCATGCACGATTTCTAGTGAATGATGATTCAACGCCAAACACAATCCAGAAAAATCTAGCGGGGTTAGAAGAACAGCCATCCCGGGCTTTGTCCAGCGCGATTGGAGCGATCTTCTCCTCAGATAGTAGTCAGCCTCCAATCGTGTCATGGGTGGTTCGCTGGACGGGTAGACGGCATCCGTCAGATTCCACGAGCTGATGAACGGACTCGTTCTACTCCGTAGTTCTTGGAGTTCTTGGACCTTGCTGCAGATGGGGCAGCTGACCTCGATATGTAGGCATGTGTGCCTTGACGTTGTGATAATTTATCGTTTCTGCGGAGTATTCTTTGTTATGAGAAGTACCAGATGTATAATATGCTTCAGAGTAAGGTAGACGTGAGTATCTGCTGCGTCATACAACTTGAACAGACTTCCTGCTCCGTATACTTCTCCGCAGGGCCGCGATATTTCCGAGTATTGTGACCATTGTAACCTTTCTCTTTGTTGAAAGTCAGTAGTTAGCACGAGGAAAGCATCGTTCAACTGTTGGCCGAATTGATCTGTCAATACCAGTATGACAATAGGTATCCTGAGCGATGGAAGGTATTCCCATATGAGTGTACTGTCGCCCGACAGCTTGGCCAAGCAAAGCTGAAAGATGACACTTCCTTCGCTGGTCCAGAGCACTATATATCTACATGTTATTTATTAAATAATCGTTGATGCTTTGTCTCTCCATAGGTAGTCTAGATAGAAAATGATAATGATTTTGGAGTAGGTCCAGGCGCCGAGTCCAGCCCACCTTTTCCTGTCGTTCCGTCGCCGCTATTGCCGCCGCCGTCCAGCCCAAAGCCGGCTTTGGCTCGAAGTGGCTCCAATCTCTCTATCCACCGTTCTTACTTACTTTTCTCCCTCTCTCCATTCTCCATTCTCCATTCTCCATTGCAAGGTAGACATAGCTGCCTGCAACTGCAACTTGTGGATCTTCTCCTCTCAATCCCCCGTCGTGTTATCTCCTACTCAGATCCCAATCCTACTACTTTCCATCTCATCGTCACCTTTCTTTCCAGACTTGTTCGATCCTTTCTCTTCTTTCTTTCAATTCCGGGTAGTGGCGATTAATAATTGACTTCAGCCTATTAGGCTCAGCTGTCCCCGTCAAAGCGTTCAGTGACCGTTGGTCTTCGCCAAAGTTTTGCTCCGTCGTGCATACGAGATTTATCTACCCCCCGCGCTCACTCTTTGCCATTCCCACGTTATTCAGCCCTCACGTCCTGTGCAGGTTGACCCCGCAGGTACAATCTACAGTCACAGCAGGAATTACAATCTGAATGACAAGGGTTTGTCATTTCAAAGTTTAAACCAACAAGTTCGCAACTGCGGAGGGGCATGCGTTCCACAGCGTGGTTTTGACGAGTCCGTATGACGTCTGGAGCGACCGAATTTGCCGGTACAACCAGAAACATGGATTCCGGTAGGCAACGCTCTCCTTTTTCGCCTGCAACTCACTCTCTGACGCAGTCGACTTCCATATTAGCATCTCAGTCACTCCAGGAGCACACTCCGATGGCAGCTGCCCAGGCAACGGGTTCGACCAACAGTGAATATACGGCCAAAGCACAGCCGGGTCAGGTTCGGTTTTCCACCATCACCGAAGAAATCGAACCGCCCGACTCTTCAAATCGCCCCCACACACCCCAACCAGAATCTGCTGAGCCAAAGGAGGACGATGAGCTACAAAGACTAGCGAAGAGTCTCCAAAGCTCTCAATTGCAGGAGACAAGATTGAGAAACTTTTCTTACGATCCCGTTTCTCTTCCTTCGTCAAGGGTATGTGGCAGTCGATGTCGTCTTTCGCGATATCCCTGTATCGCTCTACAAGCCTAGCAGTCGATGTAGACTAACACTTCGTCTCTTCACAGGTCGCGTCTCGAGAATCAAGCGAGCGCAGTGCCCGGGAACCTAATGGCTCCACTTTGCCGTCTCCCCGTGCTTCTCCGATGCAATCGCCTCCTCTTACACCTGCAGCTACCAATTCGCGTGAAGCCACACGTCACGACGGTCCCTCTACCGCCAATGCCACAAATAGAACCGCTGCTGCGGCCATGACTCCGCAAACGTCCCCTCCAGTAGAGGCTGAGAGAAAAGGGGTACCGCAGAGCGCGCCCTCGTCTCGGCCCTCTTCCACCGACCAACTGTCCAAGCAGATCGATGTTTCGAAAACGTCATCTCATCCCTTGAACGGGCCGAAGCATCGGGCGCAGTTCTTTCTCGGTCCCGGAGCTGAACCAAGCTCGCAGGAGGAGAGCCCGCCAATGACCCCTCGAGACTATACACCGCCAGGCGCCATTACACCTGTCGGAGAGCCGAACGACCCGTATGCTCGCAGCAAGCGGCCACCTCAGGCTAAGAATCTTGCACAAATCGATCAAAGATTCATCTTTGGAGGCCGTGACAAACGCCGAACCCAAACATCAACTTTTGCTCGTCCCGGAACCCCCCGCTCCGCCAGTGCTGGCGATTTGAAATCTAGCGAGAAGCGCAGCGGTATCTTCGGCAGCAGGAAAGATTTACGACAGAGCGACAGTGGTGAAAGCAAACCTCATCATCATGGCCACATGGCGGAACTCAAGCGATTCTTCAAGATGGGTCACAAACATAAGCGAAGCGATTCTCCCTCTTCTATCCCGAAGCGGTCGAGCCGCTCTTCTGGAAAGAGCACGCCCTCAGAAAATGTTCCTTTCGCCGATGACCACGGGCTCAACTCCAAATACGGAAAACTCGGGAAAGTTCTGGGCTCCGGAGCGGGCGGTTCTGTTCGGTTATTGAAGCGCAACAGTGATGGAGTAACTTTCGCCGTGAAACAATTCAGAGACCGTCATTCCTGGGAGACAATGAAGGAATATTCCAAGAAGGTGACAGCCGAGTTTTGTATTGGGTCAACCCTGCACCACGGCAACATCATCGAGACACTCGATATCATTCAGGAGGGAGATCACTGGTACGAGGTTATGGAATACGCGCCCTATGACTTGTTTGCGATCGTCATGACCGGGAAGATGACCAAGGATGAAATCGCATGCAGTTTCAAGCAGATTCTCAGTGGTGTGGCCTACCTGCACGGCATGGGACTGGCCCACCGGGATTTGAAGTTGGATAACGTGGTTGTCAATGAGCACGGCATCATGAAACTCATTGATTTCGGCAGTGCAGTTGTCTTTCGATATCCTTTTGAGAATGACATTGTTCTTGCGTCTGGTGAGTCATTTCAATGGGAATCTCTCTTCGAACCAGCGTGGCTAATTTGTTGTGCTACAGGTATTGTTGGATCCGACCCGTATTTGGCACCAGAAGTGTACGACGAAAAGAAGTATGACCCGCGTCCCACAGACATATGGTCGTTGGCTATTATCTTCTGCTGCATGACACTGCGCCGATTTCCGTGGAAGCAACCTCGCGTCAGCGATAATTCCTATAGGCTCTTTGTCGCAACACCGACGCCAGGAACCCCTGTCCCGGATGCTGATCCGAAGCGTCACCGCGCCATTAAATCCGCCCCAGATCTGTCGTCCGTTGACAACGAGGGCAAACCGGCGCAACCTACGGAGGAGAAGAACGGATCAAGTGAGGCTTCGGCACAATCGGACTCGGAAAAGAAACAAGCCCAACCCACGACAAGTGACGAGAACCGCCCTCCTGAGAGTCCTAAAGATACTAAGGCCAGCAGCAACCTCAGCAAAACGACTCGAACAACGAGCAAGGAAGCGCCGCCTCTCCCACCTGGAGCGCAGCAGCCGAGTCAGCGTCAGGAGGTCATCAAGGGTCCTTGGAGGCTCTTGCGTATATTGCCGCGCGAAAGCCGATATATCGTCGGTCGCATGCTCAAAGTGAACGTGAAGGAGCGGGCCACTCTCGAAGATGTTTTGACCGATGAGTGGGTTCGAAACATCCAAGCTTGCCGGCAGGAGGTAACGGGCGAGGTTATCAAAGCTACCAACCATACCCATGTCCTGGAACCCCCTTCGCCTTCGCAGCCAGTGCAGAGCAAAGCCAACAACAAGCCCAATAACAAGGCCAAATAAGTTACCCACCTGTCCGTTGAAAACGATTCTGGTCTTACAGACGAAAACGGTTGCTCTCGATTTTTGGATACGATCTGTCTCTACCACCATCCATTATTCTCTTTCTCAATTCATCCGCCTCCACTTCCACGATAGCCTAGGGCTTCCCGTCTGAAATTCTATGGCTTCACTTCGTCATGGTGCCAGGTGGCGCCGGTTCATCCTTTGTTTTCCCTTGCCGCCGTCCTTCCTCTCTGAACACGTGACTGTGCGAGCGAGCTTATCACACTTCTTACTTCCTCACCAGACTCATCCGTTCTATGTATCATTGTATTGTTGATCTCAGCGTTGGGAAGAGGGCTTAGTGATTATGTTTCCCGGGCGTTGTGGTTTCTTCTTCGAGGGTTGGACTGTTGAAGCAGCGTCCGCCCCCCGCGATAGACGTTTATTTGTTAGAGTTCTCTCTCATTATTCTCTTTAATTGTCGTCAAACTGAGGTTGTGAAGGGGCCGTTAGAGTGTGTCTGGCTTTTACCAGGGATCCTGTCATTCTGTTTATATTACCTGTCTCTAATTGTGCATGCCCAGAGACAAATGGTTCAGTAGATATTATAATCAACAGGAAATACTAAATGTATGGCTGTTCATGAGCTCTTAGCACTTCTAGTGAATGGATTTGATATGTTGACGTAGTTGGCGGAGATAGCGGACTTTGTGCGACTCCCACAGTTGGCGATTATCGGAGATGGTCGAAATCTGGAGCTTCATTTCGACCTCACATTCTCAGTTTCTGCTTCCTGCAGCATTGCAGCTTTCACGAATTTATTTTGAATTACTACCCTCAATTAGAATCTCACAATAACCTTCACTAGATTGGTTAGAGAATTACACAGCACAAAGCACGCCTTTGGTCCGACATGTTGAGGTAGAACGTGACTCAAAACCTGCAACCTCAAGCTTCCTTCTACCATGGCCCAGCAACTAGAAGCAGAGCCATTGGTCTCTCTGTGGACGAGATCCCTGATTGTAAGCTGGATTACTTCACTCTCCATGTTCTTAACGTTACCTATCCAACCTTCCTCCGGTGCAGTGCTAACCTCTTCTTTCCCGCGCTTCCAGTCCGGAGCAGTAGCAGGCCTCACAGTCGATTGCTCGCTGTATCCCCTCGACACAATCAAAACCCGTCTACAGAAAGCTAGACACCATGCTCCAAGCACGCCAACGCCCACCCTGTCACTAAGACAAACCATCCGCGGCATCTACGCGGGTCTCCCATCCGTCCTGTTCGGCTCCGCCCCCTCCGCCGCATCCTTCTTCATCGTCTACGACGGCGTCAAACGCTCCCTCCTCCCTCCCTCTGGCTCCGACGCCGCCGTCCCGCGCTCCCACATCCTCCTCACACACTCGCTCGCCTCCTCGATGGGCGAGATCGCCGCATGCGCCGTGCGGGTACCCACGGAAGTGGTCAAGCAACGGGCCCAGGCCGGTCTCTTCGGGGGATCGAGTCTGCTAGCGCTCAAGGATATCCTGGCGCTGCGGCACCCGGACCCGGCGGGTGCGAGGCGAGGGTACGGGTACGGGCAGGTCGTGCGGGAGCTGTACCGCGGGGCGGGGATCACGATTGCGCGCGAGATTCCCTTTACGGTGCTGCAGTTTACCATGTGGGAGTCGATGAAGGAGGCGTATGCCAAGCGGGTGCTGGTGCCGTCGGAGTTGGGTCATGTCAGTCAGGTTCCTGCGTCGACGAGCGCGATGTTTGGGAGTGTGGCTGGGGCGATTGCGGCGGGGTTGACGACGCCGCTGGATGTTATTAAGACAAGGGTGATGCTGGCAAGGCGGGGTGAGGGGGGTGCACGCGTGCGCATTCGCGATGTTGTGCAGGAGATCTCTGGGGAGGGAATCGGGGCGTTCTGGCGCGGGATTGGGCCGCGAGTTGCGTGGATTGGGATTGGGGGGGCGGTGTTTCTGGGGAGTTACCAGTGGGCGTGGAATACCCTTGAGCGGAAGACAGAAAGGGAGTCGCAATAGAAAACGTGTATATCTAGAGGTACCCAAGGTGTATAGTGCAATATGTACAGTAGACGTCAACCGTCCTTCTTCAACATCCAGCTCAGCGCTCTGCACTGCTCCTCCGGTAGCAGCCTCTCCATCGTCTGGGCACTCATAAACTCATGATCCTCGAATTCAAACCCAGGGACAACAGTCTATGTCAATCAATATATACTCAAATTCAGTCAACGGATACCGATACCAGTGAGCTTACCTCCGTAATCAACAACCCACTGCACCCTCTCCCCCTTCTCTATATCCGGCCCGACCACAAACGAAGTAACAGGCGCCAGCGCTCTGCCAGTACCATCAGCCAAGTCCGCGTGGATAACGACGTACCGCGCCCGGCCGCGGTGGAGACTGTGTATCGTGCGGCTGCGGTTCAGATGCAAAAAACCTGTTGGGGAGTTTGGGGTGAGATGGTAGTAGATTGTTGAGGAGAGGGAGCGGGTGGTGTCGCTGTCGCTGCGGTAGGGATTGGGGATTCGGTACGGGTGGCGGTCTGTTTCGGTGTAGTAGCCTCCTTCTGGGTGAGGTTGGAGATTGAGGGTTTGGAGGGTTGTTTGGATGGATTTTGAGTTGGGTTTGGTGGAAGGGTGGTAGATTGGTTTGAGGGATGTGATGGGGATGTCCATGTCCATGTCCATGTTTACATGTACAGTAGTTCAATGAGCTATACGGAGTATAGGTGTAGGTGTGGGTTTTATATAATTATAGAAGCGCAGCAGGGGAGTTACACAGCGCAAGATGATATCAGGGTGGATACTCAGGTTGAAGATCATCATGACTGTTGATACAGTTGAACATGTTACACAGTTACACTGGCACAGGACTCGAGACTGAGACTGAAACTGAAACTCGAACTTAAGGTGAAACAACTGATGACTACCAGTAGTCTATAGTCTACGCGATATATGTGTTCCTGATGTCGCTTTAGCCAAGACGTGTACTTCATTGAGGCTTGAGAGATCAGGCTATTATCTATGGAGAATTAGCTACTGGCTAGGTAGACATCAGTAATCTAATAATATTCCTCTAATACATACACACAGACATATTAACAACCTAAGACTTATGCTTTGGACTTTCTTTCTTAGTACGTATCCCGCCTTGTCCTCCTCTTCTCCTCTCCTTCTCCTCTCCTCTCCTCTTCCTCTCCGGAGTTAGTTAACTCCTCTTTCGTCCCTTCTCTGTCTCTCTCTGTTTCTCCCTTTCACTCTTCGTATTTATCCATAATCTAATTTCACTCTTTCTTTGTCACTGTTAATATTGTCATCATTCCCTCAGATGCATCACTCTTAGTAACCCCACATTGTCTGCACTCCTGTCCGGCGATCACTAATCACTCCGCAATCCGCATCGTTTCCCCGTCTCCGCAGCAATCCATTCTCCTTACCTTCCATCACCCTTCTAGTGCATCTGACTGTATCCCTGCTGCATGGCACGGAAACCGAATCATCAGAGGGTCACTTATGGTAAGTTCCTTTCTCATCCTGCCTGTCTACCCTCTGACATGTTCATTGCGCCCACGGCTTATCTAACTGCAATCTAACTGCGGCTGCTAGTGCTCCCTCTGCCTGATGCGCCGGGTGGTCACCGACTCGGAGTAAATAGCTTGACCGTTGATGAAGACAACTCTATCCTGTGAGCACATCCCGTCTACTGCCTACGATTGTTTAGTGGTAGGTCGAGCTGACTTCTCCAAGGTATTCCGCTGGCCGCGATGGAGTGATCTGCTCATGGGATCTCAATCTCCCTCTCTCCACATCCAAAGCCTCTCCAGCTCTAGGCGCAAAGTCGGGACCGACTACCTTCAGACATCAAGTGCAAGCTCACAGCCATTGGATCAATGACATCGTCTTAACGCAGAATAATTCCGCCCTCGTTTCGGCTTCGTCCGATACCACCGTGAGACTCTGGCGACCGCACTCGGAATCCACCGAGCTGCCATCACCCATCGGCAAACATGCAGATTACGTCAAGGCCCTTGCGACGCCCGGAAGTCATTCAAGCTGGGTGGCCTCGGGAGGACTCGATCATAAGCTTTGCCTGTGGGATCTGAATGGGGGCGGCGAGGTTCTCAGCATCGATGCTTGCGGAGGTGAGAGCACGGCCAAGGGTTCTGTTTATGCGCTGGGGGCAGTCTCTTCGGTCCTCGCCAGCGGGGGGCCGGAGAGCGTGGTCAGAGTCTGGGACCCAAAATCTGGAAAGCCCATCACCAAATTCGTAGGGCATACAGACAACATTCGAGACATCTTGCTCACTCGCGACGGAGATCGGATCATGACCGCCTCTTCAGATCAAACGATTAAGATCTGGTCTCTCACGGCAGGAAGATGCATGCACACCTTGACGATGCACAACGATAGCGTCTGGTCGCTCTACTCCAGCCATCCACAGCTGTCGGTCTTCTATTCGAGCGACCGCTCCGGCCTGGTTGCCAAGACTGATACAAGACACTGCTCGGACGTCGACCAGGGCATTTGTGTCGCAGCGCTGCAAGAAAACGAGGGCGTCGTCAATATGGTCGCTACCGGTGACTACATCTGGACTGCCACCCCCAAGTCCAGTATCAACCGCTGGTACGATGTCGATACCACTGCCGAGATTGAGGCTCCCTTGTCAAGGAGCGCCGCAGGCCCTGACGCCGCCAAGCCTGAGGAGTCTTTGGCCCAGAAAGGTTGGCGGACAAAGATACCATACGAGTCAATTCTACTGTTGTCAAGCACATCGACATTCCCCAAGTCACGAGTACCACAAAGTACACCCGAGCGCTTGCCTGCGAACGGACAGCAGCGTTCACCCGATCCTGACTTGGACGACGACGATCTCACTCTACCGGTGTACTCGTTGCCCGAAGAGACGATAGAGGGCCAACATGGTCTGATCAAGCATTTCATGCTGAATGACAGAAAGCGCACGCTTACGCAAGATTCCGCCGGTGAGGTCGTTCTGTGGGATCTTCTGAAGGTAATCCCTCCCATCCACCCGACTAGGCTTCTTCTGACCCTTGCAGTGCAAACCAATACAATCCTTCGGCAAGCGCCATATGGACGATGTCGCGTCCGACATCAATACCACGGAGAGCATCGCTCACTGGTGCACGATTGACATTAGGACAGGTCGATTATCTGTCATCCTGGAGCTCACTCGCTGCTTTGACGCCGAGGTCTACGCGGACGAGGCCGACCTCCTTGATTACTCACAGATTCGGGAAGATCAGAGAAGTGGGTGACTTTCCTCTTTTCCCTGTCTGACTGCTGACTTAGACAGTAAATCTTGGAAAATGGGTTCTACGTTGGCTTTTTGCTCCCCTGGTGGATGAAGAGATCAAGCGAGATGAGCAGTACCGTGCGTCAGCTATTGCAAAGGCTGAAGAGTTGGCCAGACAGAACATGTCGAACGTCACGGCACCTATGGACATTCCATCGCCGAATGCAAAGAGTCTAGGAATACAGATCCCTTATGATCCTTCTTCTATGCCTATGCGCCCTGGATATGAGTCGATTGGGAGCCCTACGACGCCCGGTTTTGGAATCCATCTTGCTACTACTCCAGGTTCTCTGACGTCTTCCATGCTCAACACTCAGAACAATCACTTTGGCAGCTCGCCGGGTGATTTCAGTGACCATCTCGCATCGCCTCAAGCCGACATAGTGAGGAATTCCATGTCAGACAAATCCGACTACTTCTCGTCCCCAAGACCACAAGGCTCAAATGCCATGGATGCGACGACGCCGGGCGATCCTACTCCGACCGCACTGCCTCAATCGCCCGTCGAACCTGATAAGGAAGAGAGGAAGAGAACTGGATCGATTTTTGGGAAGAAATTCCGAATGGAATTCCCCAAGAAGTTGGGCAGGACCTCCTCCGAGGTGAAGCCTCAGGTGGAGGAGAAGGCGGAGGAACCGGAAGAACCCTTACCAGTCAAAGAAGAGAAAGTTTATGATAGCAATCTGAGCGGTTTCGTCGAGAGAATTCGTCATGAGTACGACGAATTCCTCGCGGCGAATCCGGGACAGGAACTCGTGTCGGCCATCACCCCAAGTCCTGATAACGAGACCCCAATGCTAGATATCCCACCTCGCACTGCCGTCTTCATTCAAGAGGAATCGGGAGATACCGCCGTGGCTTCGGATCTTTACAGAGGCAGTGTCGGTAGTATTGGCCAGGAGATTGACAAACTCGAGAAGTCGATACCCATGTGGCTTGCTGAACTACTCTTGAAGGTGAGATTTCTTCAACCTATTCGGTTTCGGATATGGCTAATTCAAGCAGAACCAAGTGCCTGTCAAGGAACCCGTCAAGATCGCCTTTGTGCTGAAACCTTATGACGACCTGCTGCCGCCCGTATCCAAGCCAGATCCGTATGTACAGCCTCAGCGATTTTTTTGCGCTCTGCTAACGGTATAACTACTGTAGGTCGGTTCCCAATGGTAACGGTGCCAACAATTCTCGTTTGAATGCGAACCGTATGCTGCGCGCGAAGAAGATTCTCGCGTACGTGGCGGAAAGGATCGACCCTTCATACTCCGAAGACCCGCAGGAAGGCGCACTGAAGCCGGAAGAGTATCTGGAGCTCTACTGTCAGAAGATGGTATGTACATATCGACGCAAACAACCTCGTCCCGCTTTGCTAACTTAACCAGCTCATTCCACCCAATATGACTCTCGCAACCATCCGCGCTCATATCTGGCGGTCGTCCGGCGATATGGTTCTATACTACAGAGCGAATGGAAAGAAAGAGATCCCAATGCCTGGGTCAGGCAAAGAAGGCGACCAAGGCAGTCAGTCGGCCGATGCAGCGAATACGCCACATCTGTCGGAAACAGCAGCCGTGGCCAACGGGGATGGAGAAAGTGCTCGGCCCAGCAGTGTCCATTCTCCGACAGCGTCGGGATCTGCTTCTGTGTCTATCCAGAACTCGTGAACTCTACCACTGGTCGCGAGCTTAGGATAAGCACTTTCTTCTTCTTTAACCTTCTGTGTCATATTATTCTCTGTGTCCATATTACACACCAGGAGTTTGGGATCTGTCTTGGGACCCTCGTGGCTTCTTCCGGGCGGCCTGTTGTGGAAATGGCCTGCTCAAGACGTGTAGAACACCATGTACTCGATCAATTAGATTAGCGATTACAAAATCTAGTGAAGTGATCTGATGCCTGATGAGGTTTAAGCATAGAGGTCTTCAGTGCTAACACAGAGACCAAATATATTTCGTCCGCCGACGCCAAGAACCACCACAACTTTCTCTTTTCGTCATCCAACTTTTCCAACATCAACAGACATCATCCTTTAATTTAGCCATAATGATAAATGGCTGCGTCATGTCTTTCCAGACAACTCTCTCACAAAGCAATCACAGCCGCCCAGTTCCTGGAGCATTTTCAGCGAGCATGGAGCGAGTCGCGTCTCTCCTGGGGCGGACAACAGACCAACCGCCGCATCCCTCGTAACCTGGGTATGTCAGTTCGCATACTCTGAGCGATCATGTACTAATTGTCTAACAGGCTTGGCCGTCAGCGGCGGCGCAGACTCTATGGCTCTGGCCTTTTTATGCAAACAACTACAAGAACAGAACCTCGTGGATGGGTTGGCCGTCACAGCCTTTGTCGTCGACCACAAAGCCCGCAAGGAGAGCAGCCGGGAAGCCCGAACTGTAGCTGCATGGCTGAGTGATATCGGTAAGTCAGCCGACGATTCAGCCAACAAGCGCTGAGCTAACAGCCACACAGGCCTGCAAGCACAAATCCTCGAGCTCGAATGGCCACAGGGTGTCAGTGTCTCCGCGTTCGAGACCCATGCCCGACGTCTGCGCTTCCAGGCCCTCGGCACAGCCTGCCGAGACAGACGCATCAGCGCCCTCCTCATGGGCCATCACCAGGACGATAACGTCGAGACGACCCTCTGGAGACTCTGTTCCGGCGCCCGAGGTGCCGGCCTGGCCGGTATCCCGCCCGTCGCCCGAATCCCAGAGTGCCATGGTCTCTACGGCGTCTCGGAGAGTGGCTCGTCGACAGTCCTCCGGCCTAGCGACGACCGAGCAGGCGCGCCCTCTGCTATCGTCGGGAACCCGACCAGTCCACAAGTCCAGGACACCGCCGAGGACGAGAACAAGCAACCAGGCTTCCCCATGGCCACCGGCGGCATTCTCCTCTGCCGGCCCCTCCTGGCCTTCCCCAAGGCCTCCCTCCTCGCCACCTGCCACCAACACCGCATCCCCTACGTCTCAGACCCCACAAACTTCGATCCAACCCTCACCCCGCGCAACGCCATCCGCAGCCTCCTCTCCGCGTCTTCCCCGCCTCTCCTCCCGCGAGCCCTCCAGGCCCCTTCCATCCTCTCCCTCATCAAATCAAGCCACGCCCTAATCGAAGACGCCATCGCCCACTCCAACAACCTACTCTCGCAATGCCGCCTCCTAGACTTCAACCCAAGCACAGGGACAATGCTCATCCGATTTCCCAGCCCGCAGCCGCAGCTGCAGCCAATCCGCACCCCTCACTTCAAAACCCAGATCCAATCTCTCACCCTCCGCCGCATCACAGATCTCATCTCCCCACATCCGTACAACTACTTCCCCCTACCCAGCTTCGAGAAGTTTACTGTCCATGTATTCCCCTCGTCGTCAACATCAACACCAGCGACCCGCCTCCCCTTCACACTCGGCGGCGTCATGTTCCACCCTACCCCCAACCAGAAATCCATTACCCATATCAAAAATGAGGTTGAGAATGCGAATGAGTATGAGAATACATGGCTTCTCACTCGCCAACCATACATGCGCAACCGCACCCCCTCACTACCCCTCGACCTCCCCCGCCCAGACTCACAAACTGAAACTGAAGATGAAGCCATCTACTCGCCCTGGAAACTGTGGGATAATCGGTACTGGGTGCGGGCCGCCGTGGTCCCGGACAAGAGCAAGAGCAAACTAACCCCCGGCCTGCCTGCGCAGTACATGCAGTCCGAGCTCGATGAGATCCGTCGGTGCGTTGACGCGGAAGGGTTGTCGCTGATTGTGCGGCCGCTGCGGCAGTCCGATTTGCAAGTTATTCGGGGCATGGGCATGGCTGATGGGCTGGGACAGGGTTGTGGAAAGAAGCATCGTGATCCGGCTTTGGTGGCGCTGCTGAAGCGCCTGGCGCTCGAAGCTCCGGGGCAAGCTCGCTTTACCATTCCTGTGCTGGTTGTTCAAAAGAACTCTGGAGGCAATACACACCAAGTGCCGCTGGCGCTTCCTACACTGTCTTGCCGGTTGATTTCCACTTCTCAAGCGCAAAGTCTACTTCAAACTTCGATGCCTTGGACCGTACGTTGGCAATGGATGTACAAGATGATCGATCAGGATCCTCTCAAATTGATGGGTTGGTTATGAGGTCTTGCTATCTGGACTATACACATACATAGAGTCTCGGAGGTAGGGTTACCTAGTCAGAAGGACAGGTGATAGGAAACCATGGAGACTACATTAAGCATATTAGATTGGGTTTTCCTGTGCAGCAGTGCATAAACGTGGTTGCTCGCCAGAAATGAAAGCCCTGTCGGTTTGACGAGAGAAGTGTGATACAAGAAGAAGGATTCATAGACAAGACCGAGGTGGAGTTCCTCGAGTTCCTCCATAAAAAACATGATATTCTCCGGAGCAGGCACAGCGCCTGGGTTGCCTTGACGCCATGCGTTGAGAAATGGAGATCCAAAAGAGAAATACGAACCGAGAATGATCGCTTTCCGGTATGATGCATGAGATCATGTTCATCGCAAAAGAAATGATTTTGTGTCAGGTAGACGAAGGAAACATAGCTCGACGCCAAAGCACTTGGGAAGTGGCCAGCCACGAGGCGCCTTGGGCCGAAATTGAAAAATGTCTCATAAATGTCTGCATCGTTCATTCGCTCGCCTTTAACAAGGCCACGGCTGCTTGTTGTGCACGCAGTCCGCCAACTTCCCGTTTCAACCTAAAGTTCTCCTTCTTGAGCCTTCCAATCTCCTCCAATGCCTCGGACAGTTGTGTCCGGAGGGCCTCTTCCAGGCTCCCAGATCGAACATCTCGCACAATCTTTCCCAGCTCTAGATTGAAACGATCATACAGCGCCTCATTTTCCGCGCTAGCCTCACGGTACAACTCATCTAACTTCTTTGCTCGCTTCTCACTAACAACCAGAGACGATTCCAGATCTCTCTCGATTGCAGCAGTGCGGCTATTCAACTCTTGCGAAAGCACTTCAAACTTCGCTTCTAGATTGCCAATATGGTTGAGGAGAGCTGAATCAGCAGCTGCCGACAGAAAAGGTGTGTCTGATGACCCAGGATTCTGCCCTGTATTCTTCAGCGGTTGCGGTGCTGCGACCTTCAACGCTTGCAGTTCCTCGCCAATCAAGGCCAATTCGTCTTTGAGCCCAATTTGTGCAGAATGTTGTAGCCTCTTCTCGCTTTGGAGACGATCTCGGAGCTGTAGATATGTAGATATGTTAGGCAAAAATCCTCTCGCAGATGATGACAATGAAGAAAGAACAGAGGGACAGAACGATAGCCGGACAAGCAGCATACCTTTTGTGGGCTCTGCATTCGCAGCTTCGGAGTCCTTGGTGAAGAGCCCAAAGTCTGCAGGCGCCTGGGGTCAGATCCGTTTACCAGCACTGGGCGCTCTTTGAGCCCAACATTTCGTGATGATGGTATGCTGAGTGCCCGCAATCTTCTCTTTTGCTCTTGAGTGGGAGATTCAGAAAGATCACTTTTCTTTCTGGGAGGTCGGTCAGTTCGACTTAAAGTTGGGTCAATGTTCTCTTTGCGGCTTGGGGTAACGGGACGTGTGGGTGATCGTCGGCTTGGCGAGGTCAATCGAGAAGGGGAGTTGCTTTTGGTGGGCGACGTGCTTCTGTTCGTGGGATCTGTGCCGTGACTTGTCTGTGGTCTTGGTTGTGTAGTCGGGGTCGCCAATTCAGTTTCGGAACGATTGGCTGACGATACAGGAGTCGCAGGCCGCGGATCCTGGCTAGGCGACACAGCAGACGTGTCCGTGGATGCCGTTCCGGGCCTCAAATCGGATAGTGAGCTCCTTCTCCTTCTCCGAACCTTGACTACTCCGTTCGTTGAGATACCTCGGATTGAGGATAGAGATGGGGGCTGGCCTTGAGAGCTACCTGGTCGTCGGAGGTGTTCTTGCGATGACGCTGCACTGGGACGGTCGCGCGAGCCAGGTCGTAAAAGGTGTCCCAGCCCAGTGTCCACGTCGATCGACTTGGAACGCAGCAACGAGCCTCGAGGGGTACTGGGTTCCGAGTCGCCAGAAGCTTTGCTCTTGCTGAGCGTCCTTAGAATTGATGAGACCTTGCTTTCTCCCTCATGCTTTGATCCCTCTCGATGTAGGCTGAAGCCGAAGCGTTTTCGGAACGAGGACGCATTCGAGCTAACAGATCCTGCGTCTCGCGCACTGGGTTTGGTCTGGTCGCTGCTTAAGATCCCATCCAGCGATGCGCCGCTGGGGATAAACTCTTCGAAGAGATTGTCAAAATCGTCCACAAGTCGGTCCAGAAGAGATATGTGCTGCATGGGGTCTCCTTCGACTGTCAGAATTTCGGCGAAAGCCGCAGTCAGGGCACCTCGATCGCCGTCGTTCCCAGATGCATCGAGCAACTCGGCCAGCAAGCGCACCAGAGATGCCAGCGCACGCCGGTTCTGAGGACTGATCTCCGTGAGAAATTTGTGAAAACTTTCCTCAAAGTCGCGAGGGAACATGGTGTCGAATTGGCTCTGAATGAGCTTCAAAGCGCCGGATTCCACCACCGGGCCCATGTGTTCCTTCCATGCGTTTGCCATAAATGTTTCGAACGCGACAAATAATGTGTCAACCGGCACTTCAGCTGCAGCTTGAATCCTCCCGGGGTCTTCCAAAAGTACATTATACAACTCATTGACTGATGACCTGTCGACATTTTCCCTTGCACGCAGACTTCGTCCAACAATATTGCCGCTGCGAGACTGAAGCGCAAGGGCGTAGGCCGCAAATGTTTGTTCCAACAAACTGAACGGACTATCCGGTCCCTTGGAAGGAGCTGTCCCAACCAAGGAAATTTTGCTAGGTGTCTCTTCCTTTCCAGGGAACATCGAGGGTAGCGTATTGGATCGAGAGAGATTGGCTCTTGGAGGTGGCATCTTCGGGAATTCACCAAGCAGAGTTGCAGAACTAGGGCCTTTCAAACCTGTATTGCTACTATCCTTGGTGTCTTTCGACTGTCCCCCACCGAGGAGACTGGAGAGGAGTTTGCTAGGCGAAGGAGGCCGAAATCCACGAGGTGCCTTGAATTGAGTGATGAGATGGCCGGCAAGGTAGCGAAGTATATCAAAATTCGAGTGAATGATTGATTCCGTCATCGTCCGGTTTCGAGGACCATGTAGAGGCAGAAGGACATTCAAGACTATACTCCGTCAATGAAACGCTACAGGCCATCAGTGTGATAAGAGGACGAGAACTTACGGCGTTTGGAAAGCACAGGAATAAAGCTATCCACTGTGACAATATCCGAGGAGGCAACCCCGACAATGGAGTCTATGTCGACCCGATATTGGTCCTCACCTGCAGAGGAAACCGAGATGACCACCTCCAAATCTGAACCGTTCAATGCCTTGCTGGAAATCGCTCTCAGAGTGTCAAAGACAATTCGAATCTTGGACAGGCCACTCCGACCCAAGACATTATCCTTTTCCTCTTCGAGAACACAGGCCAGAATGCCTATGTTCCCGACGGTCCCCGTGGGGCTCCTCAGGGTCCATTTACCGTTCTCCCGCTCGCTCTCAGAGAACCGGCCTTCAATCTTCGCCTTCACAATTTCTTCGATAAGCCGTATCGCCCGCCCCTCATACATCCCAGTTAATTCCAAAGCGAACAAATCCACCGTGGTATTCTGGTTTGGTCTTGCTTTGGCCGATGTAGGAGCCAGGAAAAGTATTCTCCCGCACGTAGAGTGCATTGAGCGCACAGTTTGTAGGTCGTATACTTGCGCAACCTTGATCTCACCTGAGCTTTGCAGGGCAGAGGGGCCACTGGGTCCTGACGCAGCGCCGTCGAGATCTGCAAGTAAGCCGCGTGCAGTTATTCTGCTTCCTGGAGCTTTCGCTAAGAGAACAAGGCAGTTCTTATAGATCAACATTATTCCCGGATGTTGGTTGGGAGATGACGGATCGATGTGGTATGGAGGCGACAGCTCGTTGAAGTCGACAGCTGTGATCAAGCGGCCGACCGGCAGTATTGTCGCTGGCCAGCCATCCACCAGCTCTTTCAATCGTCGGAAGCTCTGGTCGTGATTTGTAGACGAGGGGTCGTCGAGTGAGCATATATCTTTGATGATATCTCGAGCCTTCAGGAGGGGCCTGACGGCGGGATGGATCAGGGGAAGACTGCTGGTCATGGTGTCAATCAGAAGGCTGTAACGGGGCAGGCGCTGAACAGGCTCCATCAGCAACGAACGTAATCGTTGCTCTCCAGTCTCAACGACTCTCTTGGAGAAACTCGAGTTCTTATCCCTCATGAATGAATTGAGTGTCTGTGTAAAGCCTGTATGAGCTCGCATATAGTCCGAGTAGGGCTGTGAGAACTGCGGAAACCATTCGAGAAGCGCATTCGCGAATGCGACAGCACCAATTGGGTCCTTTCCTTCCCTTGACGACGTTCTATGCGACATAGACGACGGAAGCTCGGTGTCGTCTCCAATATCGGCAATAGCATCCCTTTCTGTTTCCTCCAGGACATTGCGAATCACTTCCAAAAAGCCGAGATTGACGTCAAGTATCTCATTGAGACAGGGAGGGAAAAGTGCCGCCAGAGAGGCTTCGTCTGGACTGGTGCTGGATGCTCCTCTGCCTTGGGCTTTTAATCGAAATTCTTCGGCTACCTCGCGCACCAGATTGTATAACTTGCTCACATAGCGTTCTTCCGTGTCGACGAGCTCGCACATAGTCAGACGGAGAGACTCCTTCTGACTTCTCGTGAAGAGCCTAGATTTGCTGACATTGGTCGGTTGGGAGGGCGCTCGTTTCAACCGCGATGTCGGCAGAAACATCGGCGCTCCGAGAGCTCGGATGAGAGCTGAATATTGGCCATATTGTAGATCGGGGTTGTCCTCTATCTCCAAAGCTTCGTCAATACCGTCATCCTCTCGCCTTTGAGGAGGCTGTATTGTTCCCGCAGGGAACACTACATCGATATCCACCCACGGCACTTTGCGCTCCTGAAAGGCACCGCGAATGTCACGTATAATGTCGGACGGTTGTTCCACTTTGGCCATCCGATTCGCAAGATCCGCCGCGTGCATCTCGTCGAACAACTTGGGGATCTTTCCACCAGGCTTCCCCGCGCGAGCCATTGTTTCCAAGCACTCCTTGGCCGGATCGGACAACTCGGCAAAGTATTTCAGCATACTGACGGCAAGACCGCGACAAACCTCGTCGCCTTGCTTCTCGCGGGGTAGGTGATTGACGGCCGCATATAGCGGAGCGGCGGGGGAGACGGTGATTCGAGAATAGCTCTGAAAACCAGCGGAGGTCAAGATATGCGCCTGAATGCGCGAACTGCTCACTGTGGCATTTGCGGTTGTAACAGGACCGTAGAAGACGAAGACTGAGGACAGATAGGGATCGGAGGCCTGGTAGAGGGTGAGCTGCTCCAGAGGCAGGTCCGACAGGGCGCTCGACACGGTCGCCATAGCGGAAGGAGCAATTGGCGCGCAACGAATGAAGCAAATAAGGAAAGCGCTGGAACGACCAAAGAAGGAAAGATCTATCGAAAAGGAAAGTATTAAAATGATTAAGTAAAAAGAGAGTAAGGAAAGACAATATGTCAAGAAAGAGCGACAACAACAACAACAACAGTTACACGGGGTACTGCGATGCGACCAAAATTAAAAGAGGGAGAATATTAGTATGGCTCAAGCGACACAAGGGAGAAAGGAAAGAAAAAGAAACAAGTAAATGAACGAGTGCTGGTCCTCAAATGATCCAACGAGGAGACGAAGAAGGAATCCCCTCCATGGGAAGAATAGGTAGGCCGAGAGAAGGTGGAGGAGTGGAGAGAGAGAGAGAGGAGAGGAGAGGAGAAGATGGAGGGTGGGGGAGAGGAAGTGAATCGCTAACTGGCAATGGATTTCCCCGACGGCGTAAACTTTCTCTAGACTAAGAATCAAGAAGGATCAAATAATAGACTAAGAATGGTGATGCTGATGGGTGGATTTATCTATCAAAACAAGAAGGAAAAGTAGTTAAAACAAGCGATGAGTTGTTGACTGGGGTTTGGTTGGACAACGGATTGTAGGAACTGCACATGCATGTATGTGGCTTGTCCGAAACCAATGATCGACTGAAATGCAATAATGGACTCAGTATGACCTGCTGAAGTCAGTTAGGACAATATCGATTGTTCAGGAGAAAAGACGATGATTTCCAAGCTGTAAAGACTGTAGTGAGGGGAAAAGAGGGGAATCAGTGTGAGAAGGTTCGAGAGATCAGATCTGGATACTCGATCGAGTAACAGCTAGTCTAACATATATACTACCTAGGTACTACCTACTTATTATCGGGCACAATCGGCTATCTATTCTAAGCGCGCGCGGGGAGGCTGGTAGGTAGCTATCTATATTATCCTGACTCTGCTCCGTATATCTCTTCTTGCTTTATTGTGAATCGATGCTTTGCAGCTGATGACACGTGAGGTTGTCAACAAGCACCTGCCAGTCAGCGAGTAAACAATTCTCCTAGATGTCAGCTCTGATCCCTATTATGGCCAACT
The DNA here is from genome assembly GCA_014281905.1 of Aspergillus hiratsukae. Classification (NCBI taxonomy): domain Eukaryota; kingdom Fungi; phylum Ascomycota; class Eurotiomycetes; order Eurotiales; family Aspergillaceae; genus Aspergillus; species Aspergillus hiratsukae. The sequence continues at coordinate 59,243 of JACBAD010002111.1, forward strand.
ATAGGTATCACTGTCTGCAAGGGAATCTGAAACTGATCCAAAATAAACAATATCAATGTCGATAAGTCGTAACCTAAAAGTAGACCGAAAGTGGAGAACTGAAACCCCATCCGGGAGAATATTTCCAAGGTACTACGGAGTTTAAGCTCCTTACCAGGTTACCCTCTCTGAGGCTCAACTGGGCCTCTTTAACAGACAGTACTACTACTAGTAGGCACTACAGATTGAACTAAAGCTCTCTCCAGACCACAATAAACTAACAGAGTACGTAGCAGAGGAGATATTGTGTTTTATAACTTACCAAATTTCTATGGATCTCCATTACAATGTATCTGAGCTTCATGGGGGCTGCGACCGTGATAGTTCGGCTCTAAGTAAGGATTCTTGATCAGGGATGCACATGCAGAATTCCCACTTACCATGAGACATCACTCTGCCTCCTTGCATTTATTGAGGTCATTGACTGATCAATAGGTAATAATTATCAAGAAGAGGAGCAACCAAACAACCGAAAAAGAGCCATGCTGGCTGGTATTGCTGGTAACTAACGGTACAGTACGGAATTGACCAGTATCTTACGGGCTCTTCCCCATGTATCAGTACATACCATACCAGACACACTGACTGCAAAACACGCTAAGCCCGGTTTGGTAAGCCATCCAAAGGCCGGAGAAGACCAGAAGACCAGCTGTTGCGTTCCTCTTTCACTCCAAATGCTAGTCTAGGTACTCGTGCTGCTCGAATCCCCCTCCTCCCCCTCCTCTGTCCTATTCCAGAGCGACAGGCTATGGTATGAGATTGCTCTGTAATTGAGCAACCTGCCTAGAGCTCCTTCCTCCCCCTCTCCGTCATGTCAACATCTTCCCTCTCCATCGCTGTTGATCCAGTGGCTCTGGTGACAACAGAATGCATCACCGTCACCTCGTCCATGCGCAAACATGCCCGCTGGGCACATTCGTCAGTTGCCGCCATTCTGGGTGGAAATGCTTCGTCCCGGGTCTATGATAAAGATACATCTGCCCCTCCGAGCCCTCGCAATGGCACAGCCTCTCCCCGTCCTCGTTCGAGATTGTCTGTCATGGATGACGATCATGCTTTGGCCAACCGATGGGGCCTGAGGGGTAAGAAAGGCAAGAGCATGCAAGATAACCCTCTGATCTCCGCATTCACACGGTTACGGAGCGACCTAAAGGACTGCAAAGACATTCGGACCTTCGATACACCGGCACTCCTGCACCCCTTCCTGCAGGTCATCCGCTCATCCTCAACCTCGGCCTCCATCACCTCCCTCGCCTTGATCGCTATCACCAAGTTCTTCGCTTATAACATCATTAGCCGCGACTCCCCTAGACTCTCCATGGCCATGCAGCTCTTGTCGGCCGCCATAACCCACTGTCGTTTCGAGGCCAGTGACTCCGCTGCGGATGAGATTGTTCTGTTGAGGATCCTCAAACTGATGGAGGGAATGCTGTCCCGGCCGGAGGGAGAGTTGCTCGGCGATGAAAGTGTCTGTGAGATGATGGAAACCGGTCTGAGCATGTGCTGTCAAGGGCGTCTCTCGGAAGTGCTGCGGCGTTCCGCCGAAATGGCCATGGTCAATATGTGTCAAGTGATCTTTTCACGGTTGTCGCAACTGGACGTCACGGAGTCGCTCGGTTCGGGCTCTTTGACCACAGCCGGGAATAGTGCCGCACAGACGGGCCTCAAGATGGACCCCTCTGTCGATGGGAACACCGTAACCTCCCAACATCCTTCCGCCATGGGCTCCGACACCGCGGGACCGGAACGTGAGCGCACCAGCGGGGATGAGCCTTCCGAACAATCTGCCAGTGGAACTGCTGTCGCCGCTCCTCCGAACCCAGAGGACGATCTCGGGGACGAGGTCGAGCCGTATTCCTTGCCTTCTATTCGCGAATTATTCCGTGTCCTCATCGATCTGCTCGATCCACATAACCGACAACATACCGATCCCATGAGGGTAATGGCATTGCGGATCATAGACGTGGCTCTGGAAGTCGCAGGCCCTTCCATTGCCAAACACCCTAGCTTGGCCGCATTGGCGAAAGACGATCTTTGCAGGCACCTGTTCCAGTTGGTTCGCTCGGAAAATTTGGCCATTCTCAGTGGGTCGCTCAGGGTTGCTGGCACTCTCCTTTCAACCTGCCGGTCCGTTCTCAAGCTACAACAGGAGCTGTACTTGTCCTATCTTGTTGCTTGCCTTCATCCTCGCGTAGAGATACCGAGAGAACCCGGCATCGATCCGGCCCTGTATGATGGGGTGCCGCAAGCACCGAAGCTGGTGAAACCTCCTCCTTCACAGACCAGCAGCGGCAGGTCCACGCCGGTCCCCGTCAAGGATAGACAGAAACTAGGTCTGGAAGGTGGCTCAAGGAGACCAGAAACTCGGGAAGCCATGGTTGAGAGCATCGGCGTGCTGGCACGTATTCCCAGTTTCATGGTGGAGCTTTTCGTCAACTATGATTGCGAAGTAGATCGGGCAGACCTCTGTGAGGACATGGTTGGTCTACTCTCTCGCAATGCTTTCCCCGATTCAGCAACATGGAGCACAACCAATGTGCCCCCATTGTGTCTGGATGCACTGTTGGGGTACGTTCAATTCATATACGATCGTCTCGAAGACGAGCCGCGATACGAGGGCTTTCCCTCCAAGGACATGTTGAAAAGCCAACGCAAAAAGAAGAGGATCATCATACAGGGCGCCCAAAAATTCAATGAAAATCCAAAGGCGGGAATTGCATATCTTGCAGCTAACGGTATCATTGAAGACCCGAACGATCCTGCTCTGGTTGCCCGATTCCTGAAGGGAACGACTCGGATATCGAAGAAGGTCCTGGGAGAGTTCATTTCTAAGAAGTCCAATGAATCAATCCTTGACGCATTCGTCGATCTGTTTGACTTCTCCGGCAAGACTGTCGTTGATGCGCTGAGAGACCTCCTCGGTGCTTTCCGTCTTCCTGGAGAATCTGCTCTTATTGAACGGATCGTGACCACATTTTCTGACAAGTTCGTCCAGAAAGCCCATCCAAAGGGCGTTGCAGACAAGGATGCACTCTTCGTGCTGACATACGGCATTATTATGCTTAACACAGATGCTTACAATCCTAATATCAAGCCCCAGAATCGCATGACCTGCACTGCCTTTGCAAGGAATCTGCGTGGAGTCAACGCGGGAGAAGACTTTGCTCCCGAATTCCTTGAAGAAATCTACGACTCTATCAAACAAAACGAGATCATTCTACCCGATGAGCACGAGAATAAACACGCTTTTGATTATGCATGGCGGGAGCTCCTCCTCAAATCTTCGTCTGCCGGAAACCTGGTAGTTGGGGAAACCAACATTTATGATTCGGAGATGTTTGAAGCAACTTGGCAACCAGTTGTGGCAACGCTCTCGTACGTCTTCATGTCCGCCTCAGACGATGCGGTCTACTCTCGAGTTGTGATGGGTTTCGATCAATGCGCACAGATTGCTGCGCGTTACGGTATCACCGAGGCATTCGACCGCATCATCTTCAGTCTCGCCTCCATTAGCACTCTTGCCACGGACAAGCCGCCAAGCACTGCCCTCAACACGGAAGTCCAAGCCGGGAAGAAGACCGTGATGGTCAGCGAGCTTGCAGTCAAGTTCGGGCGAGACTTCAGAGCCCAGCTGGCCACGGTTGTTCTCTTCCGGGTCCTGGCAGGAAACGAGTCTGCTGTTCGGCAGAGCTGGAAATATGTTTTCCAAATCATCAGCAACCTCTTCATCAACTCGCTCATTCCTCCATTTGAAAGTGATATGATTGCTGAACTCGATATCCCTTCGATTCTACTGCAACCTCCATCACAGGTTGTCGACCGTGATGCGCGTGGTAGTGAAACAGGACTCTTGTCGGCTTTCACGTCTTACCTCTCCAGCTATGCAGCTGATGATCCACCGGAACCATCAGATGAGGAGCTGGACAACACGCTTTGCACGGTTGACTGCGTGGCCGCATGCGCAATCAATGATGTTCTGCTCAACATTAAGTAAGTGCTCTACCCTTTCTCCACCCAGCTCATGTACAATACCAACAATAGCATTGATATAGATCTCTTCCCCTCTCGACCGTCACTCTCGTCGTAGAGTCGTTGATGGCTGAGCTACCCGAAGAAACTACTCCAGCGGTCATTGTTGTCAAACCTGAACGACCCATGTCTTCCCCAAGATCGCCAAATGGCAGAGCTGTTGCACAGAAAGCAAACTATGATCCCAAGATGATGTATTATTTGGAATTAGCAACGGTCCTTACCCTTCGTGACCAAGGAACCATCGAGGCCCTTGGTGAACGGCTGGCCGTCGCGTTGCAGGCCTTTATCAGAGATGCAAAGAATCTGCACTCCCTGGCCCTATCAAGGATCGTCTCCTATCTGTTCAATCTATTGCGATTAAGCCATGTACGCATGGCCCACCCTATCCATCCTCGACAATGTATGTCCGTTCTTGCTAACATTCTCCAGGATCAATCCTTCATGCGTGTCCCTGTCATTCTCCACGGCATATCCAGCTTCGAACAGGATATTTTAGAAAGTGTTGCCGTCCCCACAATCAAAGGTCTAGCCCGGTGCATTTCAGAACCAGGTCTCTTGAGAAACGAGCTCACTGTCTCTCCCGACTTCTGGTCCATCTTACAGAGACTGCACCAACACACGGAGGCGGCGCCCTTAGTTTTCGAGCTGCTTCGCACAATCATTGATTCTGTCCCTCCCATAGTTACCGCAGATAACTATGAGTCTGCTGTCGGTCTTGCGAATGATTTCATCAGCGCTGGTAGCGTGGGTTACATCGAAGAACGACAGAGGGATGCGGCCTCTCGGCGCTCTAAGGGTATCAAGCCACCAAAGTCGAGGTTTGTCTATGTTTCCCGAATGAAATTGATACCTCAACTAGTAGCTAAACAAAGCTGTAGTGAGAACGAGGTTGTTGCTCGCGGTGTCAAAGCAGTTGGTCTCATCTATCGCCTGACGAATCGGGTTCCGACACTCATTAAGCAGTCTCATCTTGAGGAGCGTGAAGGTACGTATGAATCGTCCCTACGCGGAGCAGAACAAGCCATTAACTTTGACAATCTCGTAGCATGGTCAGCGTACTGGTCACCCGTTTTCCAGTCTCTGAGCGCACAGTGCATTAACCCTTGCCGGGATATCCGGCATCATGCGGTTTCCACTCTGCAAAGATGTCTTCTCTCGGTTCACATTGACTCGACTGATGACAAGGAATGGACCGCTATCTTTGACGAGGTCCTCTTCCCACTTATTCTCTTGTTACTGAAACCCGAGGTCTACCATTCCGATCCACTTGGTATGAGTGAGACTCGCGTTCAAGCTGCAACACTGGTCTGCAAGATCTTCCTACGCTATCTTGACCAGCTTCCGAACCGGGAAGGGATGCTAGACCTCTGGCTGAAGATTCTCGATATCCTTGACCGTATGATGAATAGCGGTCAGGGAGACAGCTTGGTACGTGGCGTTGCATTCCTCGAGCTATCGAGAAAAGGATACACTAACCATCCCCTACAGGCGGAGGCAATCCCCGAAAGTCTCAAGAACATTCTTCTAGTCATGGCGGATGGCGGGTACTTGGTACCACCGTCCCAAGATCCCAGCAAGGAACCAATCTGGACAGAAACCAAGAAACGTCTGGAGCGATTCCTCCCAGACTTGTTCAAGGAGATTTTCCCGGAAGACTCGAACGAAAAACCCGCTGCGGTCTCCGCGGCCTCGTCTCCTAACCCTTCTTCCCACGACGACGCCAACGCCGCCGATGCAAACGTTGGAGAGTCTCAGCCAATGCCTGCTCAGTCAGAAGGTGAAGGCAGAGCCATAACGCCTGAAGCCAAAAGCGAGTAACCGTGGGGTCATCGCGTCTATCGACTCTATTCTCCGTTTACCACTTCGAGCATCTATAGCGTGGGTAGCTACTTCATTGTCCTCCTCTTGTATACATGTAAATATAACGACCCGGGAATGGTCGAACAGTCTACCTAGAATTCATCGACTTCTGCCTCCCCCTACGAAGTGCCTCTTCCATAGACATAATCTGTATCCTGTGTCTAAGCATAAGCATGAGATCACTTATTCGGACTACACCAACCAATGAATCCTTGTTGCAGAATCGACCCGCAAGACTTCAGATTTGGATTGAAACAGGATGACCATCTATACACAAAAAAAAAGGCAAAAGTAAACCATCTAGAAGCGGTATCGCGCCCCATGTGGGTGGAAACAAGAACAAAGGAAACTAGGTAGTATGGCAAAGACATACGCTGCTGGTTCAGATCCAGTGTTCACAAATATTTCGACAGAAAGACAGAACCAACGACAGCTGGATATCGCGACGACAAAGACGTTACTGGAGATGAGCGAGTGATATTCGTGTACATACGTGTGCGACTTGTAGCGCGGAATGAATTTCTAAGGAGAAAGGTGCCTGCAACGCCAGCAAGATAGCGACGTCGATGCCGGCGGCGGCGGGAGCGGAGACATGAAATAAATGTGAAGGGAAAAGAGACTATTCGGCATCCATATCATCATCAAGATCAATAGCGTCTGGGTTGACGGGCGCAGAGGGCTGCGGTTGCTGCTGACCCGGCGGAGGCGGACGATTGCCGCCCTCAGGTCCGGTGCTGGCGGCGACGAAGCCCACGGGGGCGCGAGCTTGCCGTTCCAAAGCTGCCATGGCGTCTGCGCGCTCCTTGGAGCCATCCATGTCTGCTTCCTCGTCCTCCCTCTTCTCGCCGCCTTCCTGGGCGCGTTGCTGGCTGCGGGCGATTGCTTGGGAAGCAATGAAGTTGACATCGGTGCTGTTTCGATGAATATTAGCACATTTTCCAATTCCATGAGTTGGTCAGAGTCCACATACTTGTACTGCGCCTGAACGCTTCTCTTGATACGAAGCATCTCCTTGAAGGTATCTTCGTTTCCGTGTTGGACCTCGAACGCCTCCCATTTCTGCCAGAAGCCGGCGTTGGTACGGGGGTCGCAGAACTGAGAAGCGTGGCCATAGATCGCACGTGCACGATCGATTTCGCCAAGTCTCCTTTCCATCTCTGCGAACTTGAGGCACATCTCTTTGGCTTCCTGGTCTGGCAAGGCCGCAATGGCGCGTTCGTAAATAGGCCTCGTGGATGTCAAACCAAAGTTGGAGGCAGACTTGGTGATGTAGAACTCGAACATTTCAAATCTGTCCTCGTCGGAAACTGCCCGGGTTGCACGCTCATAGATTCTCATTGCGTGCCGGGCCAGACCGCGTTCTTCTTCAAGGTTGCCGTACATCAGATACAATGGCTTTGCGAACTTCGGAGGACACCCGTCGAGAGCCTGTTCGAAGAGGTCTCTCAATCTTTCAATACCAATCTTCCGATCCACCGCCTTGGTGAGATAAAGGTTCCAGAGCTCGAAAGCGACCGGATAGCTGAAGAGATCTAGGCCTCTTTCGTAGACTTTAAAGGAATCCTCAAAGTATTTATGCTCTTCCAATAGGTTGGCAAAATTGACCACAGTTTGGGGTGTTGCGATGCGCAGTTCGAAAATCCTCTCATATACCTTCCTCGTCTCTTCCAAGGTTGCAACACTTTCGACCAGGTCCACATAGAAACTCCACAGCTTCCAACTCTTGTGAACGCGCTGCTGAGGTGAGAGAGTTTCGTCGAAATAGTCCACTGTAGATTTCTTCGGCGCCTGCGTAGCTTTGGCCATGATACCAACGGCCTTGTCGAAATTCTCACTTCGAAGTTCCATCTCGGCCCATTCGCACCATGTCTCTGCTAATTCGGCGACAGATTTGAAGGGAACCTTGACAGCCTTGTCAAAAATGACTCGAGCAGTGTCCAAATCTCCACCACTCTCGTAGAACTTGGCGTAGTTGACCCAGAGTTCGGAAAACTTTCCATGAGCTTTCTTGGGGTTGATAGCAGCGATGGCGGCGGTGTATGTGTTGACTACTTCTTCTTTGTTGTCACCCCACAGAGCCACCCTCTTCTCCCATTCAATGACATTGTTGGGATTCTGCCTTAGCAAGACATCGTTGACAAGGAACGGCCGGCGATCCATAAGTTGTTCAAATCTCAGCATTCGTAGATCAAGATCAAAATCAGCGTCTTCATCGACACTTCCTTTATCAGCACGGACCGCCGCGGCCTCCATCAAGCTTCCAATAATCGATTCTTCAAATTCGACATAGGAGTCGAATATCAGGGTGAAGTCGCGGACGGTCATAACGGTGGTGATCCCTTCCTCGAACACATCGCGTGCTTTCTCGAAATTACCCTTCGTGATCCAATAAGTTGCCAACCCAGCCCAGAGTTTCCCTCTCTGATCCGCAAATTGATCAATTCCACTCCGAAGGATGGCGTCAACGTCAATGCCGACTTGCGGACCGGTCTGGATCTGTTTTGCCTTAGAGACGAGCAGGTCCACCATGTCAGTCCAAAGCTGAAAGTTGCTCTTTCCTTTCTTCGACTGAAATCGCGGGTTGTCCAGGATTTCCATGTAGCGCTTGACAGCTTCGGTGTATTGACCCAGTTCAACGAGCAATTCGATATAATCTTCGGCATTTTCCGGGTGAATTTGCATATAACGAGCCCATATCTTCACAGCTGTTGGTCCCGATGCTGAGCGCGCAAATGCTTTGTATAATTTCCAGATCCGGTTGTGCTGGGTGATGGGTAAAGCGCGAAGCGCACGGTCGAATGTCCTCCGCGTCTGTGTTACCAATGGTTGTTGTAGCAAGAAAGAGAGATACATCTCCCAAATCTTTGGCATTTTATTCAGCAGTATGAGGGCTCGTTCGAAGAGCGTGTTCACCTTCTGATATTCACCACGGTATTTTGTCGCGTTACGACCCCGTAGGTGGTCCATTCGAAACTCCAGATACTTTAAACAGTCAGCGACATCATTCACTGCTATTTTCAGAACTTTATGTGAAAAAAGCGCCCCCCAAGAAAGAAGACTGAGTTGTCATACCATTTTCCAAAGTTTGTATGATCTGGGAAGCTGTTTACAGGCACGCTCCATAACCTAAGACAGCCTATTAGCATGTAATCGCAGAGTAAATGGGGAAGAAATCATACAAAGGCCTGCTCGTAGAGGGTCCCATTCTGCTGTTTGTACTCAATGTAGGCAAGCCATGGTTTGATGCTGCCAGGAGCCCGAAGAAGGTCCTGTTCATAGACAGTGTCCTGATCGGCCTATAGCAAGTGCAGTGTTAGCATTCACGATTTGCAATGCTCAATTCATGCTTAGCGCTTACAATCAGGTAAAGATCTGGCCCTGAGGCAGACGTTCGGTCCATCTCTGCGTGTTGCCGGTGAGATCTTGGGGGCAGGAGTGTCCCTGGCATTTCGCCGCTCGTTCGAGCGGGACCAGCTCGCACGGTCAACACAGGGTCAAAAAAAGGAAGAGTCGCATGAACGGGAGAGCTTCTTGTGTTCCTCGTCGCGTTGAGCAGCAAACGATCAAGCGCCGCAAAAGGTGAAGTTGGACGGTAACACGTGACCTTCTGTCATGCCGCAGCCAGGCGGGCACAGGTGGCCCAAGCTTCTTCCTCTATCGCGCTGCGTATCATCGTGCCAATCAGAGGCTCAAGCAAATGCGCTCTGCACTTCTGTCATAGTAACATCGAGTTTGATCAATTTTAATTCCATTTATACATTTCCCAGCCATGTCGGGTGCAGTGGTATGTGCCTTCTCTTCATCTGATCCGCTTACGATTTCGCTGATTGACATGGGTGTCCTTATCAGGGCCGCGAGCCAGTCTTCCCGACCCGCCAGTCGCTGGGGTTGATGAAGGGTAAGCTGAAGGGTGCGGAGACTGGTCACAGTTTATTGAAACGAAAGAGTGAAGCCCTCACGAAGTAAGTTTGCTCTTCCTGTCTGAAATCTATGTCACTTGCTAATGCATCCGTCCAACTGCAGGCGTTTCCGGGGTAAGACAGCTTCCCCGACAAGATAGCACACCCCGCCGCCATTTCTCGAAGCTGATGCTGTATACTAGAGATCACCCGACGCATCGATGAAGCGAAACAGAAAATGGGACGGGTTATGCAAATCGCTGCATTCTCCCTCGCTGAAGTGAGCTACGCTGTTGGTGGAGATATCGGCTACCAAGTCCAAGAATCAGCCAAGCAAGCTCGGTTCCGAGTACGGGCTAAACAAGAGAATGTCTCCGGTGTCTTCCTACCGCAGTTCGAGAGCTACACAGAGGAAGGGATAAATGACTTTGGCTTGACTGGTCTCGGAAAGGGAGGTCAACAGGTCCAGCGGTGTCGAGAGACATATGCTCGAGCAGTGGAGACATTAGTGGAACTTGCAAGTCTACAGGTACTGAATCTTTACATGTGCTGGAACTCATCGGTCTCTAACATGCGGTATTAGACTGCGTTCGTGATCTTAGACGAGGTCATAAAAGTTGTCAATCGGCGAGGTGAGTCGAATCCGCTTCCGCCCATTATGGTACTGAAACACTGACCGAGGCCATAGTGAATGCGATGTATGATTCGCACCTGAATGTATACCAGAATCTACAGACTAACCTTCTTAATCAGTGAGCACGTCATCATTCCTCGAACCGAGAACACTATAAAATGTAAGTAACCCCTACAAGCTCTTTCTCTCCGATTTCTGACCAGGCCTAGACATCAACTCGGAACTCGATGAATTGGACAGAGAGGAATTTTACCGATTGAAGAAGGTTTCAAACAAGAAGCAGCGGGATAGCGCCGCCGCAGATGCGGAGATTGTAGCAGCTAGGGAAAGAGAGGCTGCGGACAAGCAGGCCGCTGAAGTCGAAGCAGCAGCGGCTGAAGCCCCAGATGTTCTGGGGGAGAACGAAGACGCTGATGTCATTTTCTAGAGTGTCTGCGTTGTTTTTTGGGCAATGTATATTCCTTCAAGCATGTTTTGTTCGTCGCTTTACATTCAGTTTTCATCTGTCTCATATTATGAGGATATCACTCGGACACCGGAGGCCAGAGTGAGATGCCGCTCTGCGGATGAATACACATCATTTTCTCCATGATCAAGACCAAAAAACTACAAAATATAAATGAAAACAGCCTTCCTAACGCCAGAACAAGTTGAACCCGATGCCCGAGGCCGCTCGAAAATGAGTAGTTCACTGTCTTTGGTAGGTAACGCGGATAGGCTTGCCATTGTCCCCCATAGGCATGTTCGCCGTAGCCTCCTTCGCACTGATAGCACCAGACTCGTTCTCGTACTCGACGAAGGCGATTCCTTTTCGGCCAGGAACCAATCTGACTTCCTGGAATCCTTCGAACCGACCAAATATAGCGGTAAGACTCTCTTGGTCGGCGGTATCGGGCAAGTCCCGCAGGAAAAGGATCTTGTTGGGAGGAAGGTACTCATCGGGAATAACTGCTGCCGCTGCACCGGTGGTCGGTTTGAGGCCCGCGCCCTTGACTGCCTTCGCTGGACGCGCTGTGTCGGCAGGACCGGGGGGACGCTTGAGCTTCTTCTGAGCTTCCAGGGCTTCGTGGGCTTGTTTGCGCTCTACCAGGAACGAAACGCAGTTAGTGGCGACATGCCCCAATACTAGGAGACAACAGAAAATCGTGCAGGGGGAAAAGAGGAGGTCAAAGAACGCACCCTTCTCAGCTAACCGCCTCCGCTTATGGACCTCAAGCTCTTCCGTCCCGCCCTCTCGCAGAACGGTCGCATCGCTTCTCGTTTTCGCATAGTCGAGCACCATCGGCTTATCGAAAAGCTCAAACCCGTTGACCTCATCGATTGCGCGCGTCGCGGATTCGACGTCGTCAAAAACAATGAACGCCTGGCCTTTGGCCTTCAGGTTGGTCTTCGCGACGATCTCCACGATATTGCCATACTCGGAGAAGATCTCTGACAGGGCCTCTTTGAGCTGGTCGACCTTGATGCGCTCCTCTAGGTTGCGGACCTGTTTTTGTCAGTAATGTTAGATGCGCTGTTGGCTGGTTGTAGCAAAGACGAGGGGACACACATAGACACTGCGGAGTGTAGCTCAGGTTAGCACAATGTCGCTTGAAGAAATTGGTTAAGTCAATGGCTACTCACGTAGGATTAGGGGGAACAGAGGGAGTAGACGCTGGTAATGCGGCCATGGTTGCGACCACTGAGCCCTTGTCGTGAGCTTGGATGTTTCGAACTACTGACTTTCTGTATCGAGCTTCGGAACTTCCATTTATCTGGAGATAGCCTACTCATCATTAGAATTTCTGTTATGTGGTAGCATAAGCTGCCATTATGTACATAGTAGCATCATTGGTCTAGTGGTAGAATTCGTCGTTGCCATCGACGAGGCCCGTGTTCGATTCACGGATGATGCAATGTTTCTTTTTTCTCTTTTTTTGTGCTGGGTTTTATTTCGCTCCTTTTCAGCGCTCAAGGACTCGCGATATGTCCGTTTATTAATTCGCTTTGAGCTGTGTGTAACTATGATCATTGAAGGTATATCTACAGCTCCATAGTATTATTTACAGTCGCAACGTCGCCCGTAAACTCTCAACTTGAGTCTTGAGTTGCTTCGGGGGCTTGGCCCAATCCTCATCTTTCACAAGGTCTGACCCCGTCTCCATGAATAGGTAGTCCGCTACGCTTGAACGGATCTATAGTCGGTCAGTATAGACGCCTACGTAGAGACGAGGTATACTACATACCCTAGGAAACGGATGCAGGAGCATAGCGACCATCTTCTTCAGGACATCCGTCCTTAGATGTTCCAACCGAGACAGAGGCGCGTAGACTTTGATTGCAGCTTCGAGCCTTGCCATATTCGTGGTTTTAAAGTGTGCCTTTTGCACCAGTACGAAGAGCTTTCGGAAACTTGATCAAAGTCAGCCGATTTCATCCATGCTCTTCCTGCCTATAACGTACCTTGATTCAGACTTTTCAGGAACTGAGGAGACGTAACCATCCACGAGAAACGCTGCAAATCCCATTGAGGGTATGGCGTAGCGGTCATCGTGCAGATTTTCGCTCAATATGACTCCAAGGTCCTTCAAAATGGCGCTTGCTTGGATCTGCTGCTCCGTTCCACCGTAGCTGCTGAGAGTCTGCACAAGTGCTAGGCGAGTAGAACGGACGAGCCCTTCGGCACCTGCAACAGCAGATGTTGCCAATCCCTGAAACAATGGTAGGCGCAGCCAATCGATCGCTTGCAACCGGAGTAACTGAAGGAAGTATTCAGTCGAAGATACATGGCTGAAATGGTCATATTTTCTGCCTCAGTCAGCATAGGCACTATTCAACTATGCTTCCTCTCTTACCTCTGTAACGGTGGAAAGTCTTCGGCTGACGCCCAGAATTCCTGCAGAAACATCCAAGCTTGTAGACGGACTTTGTCCAACTTTTCTGCAGCAAGTCGGCAAAGACAGCCCACTATATTCTGAGCATAGATAGAGCGGGATTCAGGACGAGATTGATCTCGAAGGATAATCTTTGCAGCTTGAATTGCCTCCAGTCTCAGCAAGGACCCGACATCGCCTCGCCTGTCAGTTGTGTAGTCATTCAGAAATCTAATGATATGATTCGCAATATCCTCCGTAATAGCTGGCTTGCAGTCAGCAGATTGCTTCATTTGATATACGGTTAAACTCACTGATATAGGGCAACACTCCTGTAGTCAAGCTTTTGACCGCTACCACCCTCTTCTCGATCAACTCCTCCTTATCAGTGCAGCGAAGCAATGTCTCAACTACGGACTGTCTCAGGCTATTGGCGGGTTCAAATTGCCTGAACACCGCCCCTAGAGCCGAGATCTGTCCTCTGCCCGTTGGCAGCTTCCAGGTAGCACGAATGTGTGCGAACCAGTCTTGGATCGTTTCTTCCTGCTTAGATAATGATAGAAGAGGGAAGAACTCGGATACAGCTTCGGATGATGCTTCTATAGCAACCTCTTCACTCCGAGATAAACATAGCAAGAGGGTCTCATGTGCTCTGTCCAGTGAAGAAGATGATGGCTGAGAACAAGTCGGCTCATCTCCTTGGGTAACTGATTGGGAAAGCGAACAAATCAAGCGCGATGAGGCTTCAGCTGTCAATTCTGGTCGAGAGATTTGGAGTGTTAGGTCCTCCTTGGTCGGGCCGACTGGCGAGCTAAAAATGTCCCAAAGCTCGGTAACTTGTTGGGCAACAAGAATGGCTTCAGATTGTTGCTTGCTCGCTGTGGCTTTGTGCACATTGAAGGCATCTACTGTGGCGGAAATAGACAGCAGACAGCCATGTCTCGCCTCGACGTCACCGTGAGGAAGACTCGACAGCTTATGCCGTAATCGGTGAAGCACTACGCTAATCGTCCTGTACGATTCGTGGATACTGAGATCTCCGATTGCTTTTGCGGCCTGTCTTCTAGACTCAGCATCAGGAGATCCGATTCCTCGCCAGCCCAACAGAGATTCCACAAGTGGACTCCAGTACCGGTGACTTAGTGCAGCGGTGGCTTTCGCAACGTCAATCATCGCTCGTGATCGCCTCGCAACTGCGTGATAATCCACCACCTGAACTAATGAAATCCCCTCGGCAATGGTATTGGGATGGCGGCCGATCAGCTCCTGCAGAGCAGCAGAAGCGCCTCTTCGGATATTCCCTGAAGGATCCATACAAGCGGCACATACTAATTCTGTTGCCAGCATCTGCAGGATGCTCTTTTCATCCTGACGCGATGGTGTGCTTATCGTTTGCGTGTTCAAGGACAAAAGTTCCTGGGTCGTGTATTTGCGGGAGATTGCCCATATTCCGAAACACGATGCATCTCGAACGCCGGTGCCTGCAGAGCTTCCCGTAGACGATCGTTGTTCGAAATCGAGACCAGAGATTAGCGGCTGCAGTACATGAGGAAGTTGGTGGGTTGGTGGGGCACGTCGAAAGAGTAGATGCCCCAGTGTGAGTATCAAGCCTTGCCACCTTTGCGCATCTACCGCATTCAAGTTTCGCTTAAGAAGATGCAACCCAATCTTTCGCGCTTCGAACGGTGTGACAATTGTGCCATCCGGCTTCTCGTAAAGTATATTCTCTTCTAGGAAGCCAGTGACAGCCTCGATGACTTCAGACGCCATGTCCGGGTCCAACTTCAGAGTAACAATACTAAGTGCCTTGCTTGCGGCGAAGCGGACAGGTGTATCCTTGTCGGCGAGAGACACCAAAAGATGATCAATTGAATCTTCCAGAATCGAAGAAACTTTGTCCTCTGGAATTGGGCACCTTGGTCTTTCGCTCAGTGACAGTGCCATGACTGTCACAGTTCGGAGAATCTTGATGATAATTTTGCGAGCAAGAGCAGACGAACTGATGATCTCAGACACACCCGTTCGCTCCTGTGCAATATGCAGAGTGCGTTCAAAGATGGGAACGATCAAGGGCGCGAACTCATCCACCTGGCCCGAAGCGCCCAAACGTCCCAGAAAAGACAAAACACCGATACACGTGTAGACAGAAGGAAGCTCTTCACTTTCTCCAGGATTCAGAACAGCAAACGCCCATTCCGTAAGATTCGTCAGGAGTCCAAGGGCTTGCATATCCCGCCGCAAAACAAGCCGCGCAAGCAGCAGAGTGGCAGCCTCCCGCTCTTTACCTGGGACATTGACATATTTCAGCGTCACCGAAAGCAGAGACTTTGCTACTATTGGCGCATGCGCCGGTAATGGCTTGATTTGACCCAGATTGTCGAACGGTACCGGGATATCATCCGAGGACAAGGACGAAAGGTCAAAGGGGGCGAGCAATAGATGCGAAAGCCAAATCAGCATCACATAGCGCTCCTCCCAAATTAATTGTCGCGGATTTTCTCCATAAGGCTCGTCCGCAGCGAGTGCATCCCACTCGATGAACGCCCGCAACATAGGATCAAGGTACTTGGGCTCATTGTTCAAAAAGCGACTGATAACTTTGACCCCGCGGACCTTGCAAAAGGTGTAGAGAAGCCGACAGATGGCCCTTGGCAAGGGATACAGCATCTGCTGCTCAGCCTCGGGAGCTCTAGAGCCATATTGGTCGCGATACTTGACCAGGTAGGCGAGGAAAGCATCCACCAGAGGAGGCAGAAGTGCCTGCAGATGCGGGTCTAGCAGCTGCGGCCATTCTTGAAAAGGCTCAAGCTGTAGGGTAACACTGTCAACAAGGCATTGCAACTGTATTTAGAGAAGGGATGCTCTTACAAGGTTTACGAGTCTCTGTGCCTTGACAGCCTGCGTCCATCTCCGTGGGACTCGAGTACTCTGTCCTTCCTCATTCCGCGGTTTCCAGAGCAGAGATGGCAGCTTGGCGGAGAATTCTTTGACCAAGTCACCAGAAGCTCTCTGCAACTTGATCTCGCTGTCGTCACCTTCATCCATGGTGAACTTTGCACCTTTAGTGGATTTGTGCCTTTGCGACTCGGTCAATCAACAAACAGCGGGGAGACATTGGTCAAGATCACGTGATATATACTGATGGTCAATTTGGTATTGATAGCATCACGATAATCTGATCCCAACGGAAAAGAAAATATTGCAGAGCAAATCCGGTTCGAATAAGCATTTCTAGAATTTTGCTAAGTTCGGCACTACTACAGGGTGATCGATGGCGTATGGCTGGATCGAGTTACATATATTTCGCTATCTCCCTCCAGGGATAAAAGCAAATCACTAAACTCGGTAAATACGGGCAAGATAAACGAAGCAACAGAATAGAACTGATGTAACGATATGTCCCAAAGCATGATTGCTCACAGATCTTGGTCCACTGCCACACGGACAACTGCATTGAATCTGCACAACCCTGCCAAATTATGCTCGGCAAGCTCCATCATGGTGTTGCGGATATGCATGACAGATATTGCCACTGCAAGCGAGTTCCACACATCTTGACCCTGTTCACTGAGATCGAATTGGCAAATGAAGTTGCAGTCTTCAGTCCCCCGTTGACCCTTTGCGGCGGAAGGGTCGGTGTTGAGGGTTAAGATGGCAACCACTGGGCCGCTGATAACAAAACCTGTAAGAAGAGGGGGCTTATTCGGCGCTTTTGCTTCTGAGGCAGTAGCACTCTTCCTCTTAGCTCTATCGGCAGGTGCTCCAAGCTCTTTGGTAGCGGATGCAAGGCCATTGGCACTTCGAAACCGGTCTGCCAGCTTCTGTAGACGGCGGTTCACCTTCACCACAGCATTGACGGTACTTTCTCCTCTCTTCCTCGCGCATATTGCATACACGGGAATTGTATCTGGACTGACATGTAGACCTGCATCGTACAGGGCCCAGCGAATGTACTTGCTAATTGCCCGTTTTATAATGGGTTCAGGTCGACGATGCACCAGACTGCAGTCTCTCACATAACCACCGAGAGAGAATAGAACGGAAAGCGACCTGATTGCTGCAACATGTTCAGCGGACTACCAAAGGCAAATTGCATGGCTGAGCTCCGACTTACCGTAGAATTCCGAGCCTGTGATTGCATTGATCAACGGCGCCGGTTCCTCACCAGAATCAGCGAACAGAGGATTCGGGAGTGTGGAGAAGTCGTAATGCCACTGCTTGGGAAGCAAAGGTTCAAAACCTCTCATGGCGATTCGACGGAAAAGTTGTTCCTCAACTTCGCTCCAGAGATCCTTGGGCACATTGACGGCGTTTGCCCAGCGCTTCGCTCTTTCCAGGGTCAGATCTGGTACAGATTCGTTTGCTTCATCTTCCTGAATCTCTGGAAGATCGTCCACTGGCACGACAGAGTCTGAATGTCTCACAACGGCGTCACAGCTTTTGCTTCTTTTACCTGATGAGCCTTCCTGGCCCTGGGTATTAGTTTGGTCAGTTGTATCTGCCAAGCTGGCCGGGTAACTCTTCCGAGAGCGTTGATGAGCCTTGACGAGCGCGAAGAAAGCTTTGTTCCTATCATCCGCAATCTTGTTGAGGACCTTCATTGCTTCCAACACTAAGGGGTGGTCTGGCTGTGTTCTGGCGTTTACAAGCTCCCACGGATTTTTGACTACCGCGTCTCCGTCAAGAGGATCTGGATCTGTGAGAGCCGGAGAGAATGGGGCTCTCGGAGGTGGTGTTGGTTCAGTCTTCTTCCTTTTCGCGGCTCGAGAAGGTGTGTCTTTGCTAGGAGTAAGTAGATTCCCAACTCCAATATCAGCCGTTGCTTTCCTTTTCGAGGTTGGTTTGTCTGTAGTCCTGCCCTTGCCCCTCTTTGATGAATCCAGAAACTTGTCATGGTCTCCCTCGTCGTCTTTTTCGGGAACGAAGGCAGGGTCCAAGGTCCTTCTCTTCTTTCGCAGTGAGCTCGTTGGAAGTTGTTCATCGTCATCGTATTCAACGCCGTCATCCTTGCCAGGAGTATAAGTCGGGTCGAGAGCCCGTTTCCTCCGACCATCCTTGGGAATCCGTAGGGAGAATAGATCATCTTCATCATGGCCCTCGTCATCTTGATTTGGGTCATACAAAGGGTCCAGATCGCGACTCTTGCTCGCGCTCCCGCTAGTAGCGTCCCCGGTGCTGTTCATGTCAGAGGGACTCATCAAGTCATCGTCAAGGCTCTCTTCGTCATCGATATCTTCCGGGTTCGTAACTCGTTTCTGTCGAATTCTGAACCTTGGAGCATACTCCGACATCGTTGTGGCTTGCTTTGCTGGGTTGGTGACCGTAGCTGCAGTCGTCGTGTCCATGGGTGGTAGGGTGTTGCTCACACTCGTTTGACTCCAAGGTGGCATAGACTCAGCTTCGTATTCGTAATGGCTTATCTGCTGACGAATCAAAGTTCTATTCGCATCAAAATCACTGATAGACTCGAGTGATCCGCAAGAGGATAGGGTAGATTCCGAAGAATCGGGGAGAGACAGGTTCTTGCCGGGGAAGAGTGACTCGAGGGTGAGGGTGGTGGGAACCGACGCATTATGTCCGTCTTCAACACGCTGTCGAGCAAAGCACAAGACACCCGAATTGCTACTGTCTGAAAGAACGAGTGACTTCTTCAGCGCCATGGTAGAATGAAAAAAAGAATGGAAGATAATTCTATCTTTAGTGCCCGCGCGGTGTCTTTCTTTGTTTGATTCGAGAAGGTGTGTTGACAGACAAAGAACATCGAGGGACCACGATGTCAAAGATTAGTCTAAAAGACAAAGAGAAAGAATCAAGTCTCCGAGTCAAACTCTATCAGTGATCCTCTTTGCAATTTGCCGTCAGTGGATGTGTTGCTTCGAGGCCATTATCGATGTTCGCATGGGATATGGCTGTGCACATGGGGCAACACAAAGAGGCCTGATGGAAAGTGAAGCTCCCTACGAGATGAACAAAGGAAATATTATAAGCATTATGCATACGCTTCCATATCCAGAATGACAAGACGGCTGGAAGTCCTGAAGCGCTGTAAATGTTAATGGACCTCCACGAACCCTGCATTGTCTTGCCTCTCAACTGTCATCTACGCAAAAACGTCAGTACCTCTCTTGAATCAAAAGGTAGTGATCAGACAATCATCGAATGGAGAGCATTGTGTAGTCACATCTCAGAAATGGTAAACTAGAATTCTTGAAGGATTAAAGCGATTAGCCCTAAATATTTTTAAAACGAATGAGAAAGACAGAGACCCCGGGACCAAGCCGTATATTCGATCCGCGCTCATCAAGGCCGTAAAAGTGCTCACACCAGCTCTGAAAACTCTCATGGGTATGTTAAGAAAAATCTCCAATGCAAAAACAAAGTGCTCAGGGCGACCAGCGGCTGGTCAAGAAGTCAAAAGCAAAGGATTCCAAGATCCGGTCGGACGAGTGAGCAATGAAGGCAATGTCACGATAATTCTCAATCAATACCGAGGAACTTAAGCAAAGTCCGCAGTGTAAGAGAAGCCGCGGAACTCCTCCTGCATAGCTTGGGAGAGGACTAGAGATGAACAGCGTTAGCCTTGAAGTAGCCATACCTACGGGGTGATATCTTACCTGACTGCACGGGTGTAAGCACCGGGGTCACACTCGTGAATTCCTGATCGAAGTTGCTTGTATCAGTGGGGCTGCTGATCGTCGGCAGGAAAGGCGGAGGAACACGCTTGTGATAGATATCGTCCCAGTTGATGTTCCTGAAGAAGGCATGAGACATGACTTCTTGGGCGTCTGTGGGTCCAGACCCCAATCTCAGCTCAGGTTCACGGGTGAGCAATTTCTGTAAAATGGAGACTGAATCCCGAGGCATGTGGATTGGATAGAGAGGCTCATCGGCAAGGATCGCATCGTAGATTTCATCTTCGTCTTCACCACGGAAAGGAGACTGTTGCAGGAGCATCTGATAGATCAGGACACCGAAGGCCCACCAATCGACCGCTCGGCCGTACTTTTTGTCCAGCAGAATCTGTCAAAGCGTTAATTGATGATGCAAAGACTTGAAAAGCGAAGATTCTCACCTCAGGTGCCATGAACTCCGGAGTTCCACAAAACGTGCTAGTTGTGCTTCCATACCACATATTCTCCTTGCAGAGACCATAATCAGCAATTTTGATGTGTCCATCTAAAGTCAGGAGGATATTGTCCAGCTTCAGGTCACGGTAAATGACACCATTTTCATGGAAGTACTTGAGAGCCAGCAGGACTTCGGCAGCATAAAACCTGTGGAGTCCGCATTAGTTTTGTTGATATTTTTGAATATGTGCAGTTCTAGTGCTCAACTTACTGTGCTCTTTTCAGCCCAAACTGACCACGTTGGATGTGGAGCATCAGATCACCACCGCTGATGTATTCCATAACAAAGTACACACGGGTTTCTGTCTGGAAACAGGCGTGAAGGTTGAGAAGGAATGGATGGCGTTCCTTGTTGGCGATCAGGAAGACCCGCTTTTCGGATTTAGTGCTCTCTACTTCATCATTCTCAATGATGAACTCCTTCTTCAGCACCTTGATGGCATAAAGCTTCTTGGTGCTCTTTGTCTCTGCTAGCATGACCTTTCCGAAGTTACCCTTACCGAGCACGGCTAGGAAGTTGAAGTGATCCAATCCAATTCTGACTTTGGGTTGCTGAGGAGGAATTTCCTCTTTGACGGCGACCTGTTGTTGCATTTGTGGAACCGGTTGCTGCTGCTGTTGCTGCTGCTGTTGAGGCATGCCATATGGTGCACCCATCTTTTGCATTGCTTGAGGAGGGATGGCTTGCTGGTAGGATGCATACGCGGCAGGGTCATAGTGGGCGTGCGATGACGGCGGTGGTTGCACTGCACGGTTAGGATCTAGAAGTATGATAAGAAAGGGCACATGTTGCGCACCGGGTGGTGCAAGGGAAATTGATCTAGCTTACCTGGAACTTGCTGGGGCGAACGTAGTCCTGTGGCTGCTGCGGCGGCGGCTGCGGCGGCGGAGCTCTGCGAGGAAGAAGTTCGCGGAGGTAGCTGTTGACGCTGAGCCGCTGTGGGTGACTGTGGAGGAATATAAGTGTTGGTTGCGGCGCTGATGGCCTCGGCGGATGGCTGTCTCTGAGGGGCACCGTAGGGACCCTCGACTGGCTTTTGCGGAAAGGCGAGAGCAGCATTATCTTGAGGGGCCTGGGGCGGACCACCGGGTCGAAGGGTACGCCCACTCATACCGGAACTGAGAGAGGCCGATTTATTATGGTTCTTCGCTCGAATGAGAGTTTCCAAGATCTGGTTGGCTGCTTCCATGGACATGCCACAGAAGTCAGGGACAAGGTGGGTGCATTGAGCATGGCAAGTAAGACCACATTCTGCAAGAGAATCGCAAATATATATCAGCTCCTGTATTGAAGAGTGCACTAGTGTCATAGGAAGACATACCTGTACAGCGCTTAGCGCTCTTTCGTCCGAAAGGAAGCAGGTATCCGCAGTGACAACACCAATTGGCCGAGATGTTTGAGAAACCCTCGAAGCGATGCGGAATACGGTGGTTGATCTTCTCCTCGTCGGGATCCGTCTCGTAGTTGGCCTTGCTGATACACTTGGTGACGACCTTTGGATAGCACTTTCGGTGACAGGTATATTTACAGTCGGCACACTGCATGCCGGCAGCATATTTCAAGAAATCACCACAAAGTGCACAGCGCATGATGTTGTAGAATTGCTGGGTCACAAACTTGTGTCCCTGCTTTTCGTGGACCTCCTCCTTCTTCTGTCGGACGGCACCTTGACGGTTGAGACCGATATCGAAAGGGCGGCGATCCTTCAATTGCTTGGCTATAGAAATATGTCAGTGCATATGCAGTTAAGATCGTGGGATACAGGTACTCACCGAAGCTTAGTGTCAAATGGATACGACCAACCGGCTCCAACGCGAACCAAGTGTCGATCAGGACGGGGCCTGCGGAAGGGCCGCCAGAAGCACCACCAGCATATCCTTGACCTGGACCGCCAGGATGACCGCCAGAGGGTGGACGATTGGACGAGCCCGGCCCTCCGCCACCGTCTTGCCTGCCATGTGCACCCCCATGCTCCATCTTGTCTGCAGAGACCCAGCCCGATGCGGTAAACTCCGATTCGATCTTCTTGCGGCGCATTTCTTCGGCGATGTCAGTTATGCGCACCCAGAGCATGCCAATAGGGGTGGGCCGATCGCCCGACTTGTCGTATACGGTAAGCTCGATTTCATTCGCTTTGTCAATATCAATGTTGAACGCCTCGTCTTGCCATTTGTCGGTTCTGGTGGCTTTCGTTCTCGCCTTGATGGCATCCTCTACTTTGAGAACGACAAAGGTCTCAGGACCTCTGGAGAACCTTGAGCTGGCAGCATGATCGACATCCTTGACAGCATGAATACGCAGTGTTAATAGACCGGTCAACGGCTTGCGCATGTTCGGTGTGCTCAAACTTTCGTCTGGTCAAACCAAGTCAGTAACTGCAGATTGCGAAGACCGGGCAACGAGCTGTGGCTCGCAACATACCATCAGGTGCTTCGGCCGATTCAATATCCACATGGAGGTCTTCATATCGTTTGAGAGCCTGCTTGAGCAGCTGGATTTTCTGATTACTCTCGATGCGCCTCCCCTCTGCGTCCTGTCGGCTTTTCCTATCGCCCTCATCTTGATATAGACGGACCATCTTCTCGATACCCGCCTTGTATTGCTTCTCAACGCTCAATTTGAATTCCAGTTGAGATAACATGAGCTGAATCTTGGGTCCAAGATAAGGAGTGTCGTACTTAATCAGATCTGTACATAAAGGGTCCCGAGTCAGTAGACGATCCCACGCGACCTCCGAGAAAACACCTCCAGCCAGCTACAACACCGCGCAGCACACCAAAGATGAGTAGAACCTACCGAGTTTAGTATAATTCGGCCGGGCCTTGGGAACGGGGGCAAAAGGACGAGGATCCGCAAAGGGCGCCCCGGACGGCATGGACCCTGCCCCTCCGTGCGGATAAGCCCCAGAAGCATCCCCATACTCGTTCTCGTTGCCCGGATAGCCCGGTGCATAATCTTTTGGAGGAGGAACTGGGCCCGAACCATCAGGATTTGGAGGTAGACGTTTATCGGTGGGGGAGGCCCCTTCCTGCTTCATCTGTCGGAGCTGCAGCTCCCGCATCTTCTCTTCGAGGTAGGCGATGTTTTTCCGACCATCGCGAATATTCGCATCGACTCTCTGCTGCACGAGCGGGTTATCGGTCGACTGCCGCATGTTCGACGCGGCATTGATGAGAGCCTTCTCCCGCTCGATCTTGCGGTAGACCGAGGCAATAAGGTCGTCTCCGTCCATGGTGACAAGGTGGTCCGAAGACGAGAAAGTCACTTTTTCTCAATAGACTTCGAACCTAGCCACACAATGGAAAATTAGTATGGAAGCAGTAAGGATCGAATGGAAGACGTGAGGATGTATGGATGGCGAGTGTGGGAGGGTGATAGAACCGTCGCGGGGTTCTTGTTGACAGTTGCAAAGGAGGGGGTAGATAGATCGCAACGAGGGCGGACTGTGACAGTACCTAGTAAAGGTAGTACCTAGTCAATAATACTCACAGATCTGCCACTAGGGAAACGTGAGACAATGCCCGTCTCGATGACGAAATCACTTCTTTCTTTTTTCCAATCAACCTGGAGAAAGATCGGAAGATGAGGAAGTTGAACAGCCTGGGAAAGTAAGATTGGTTTCTTGAGGCGATTTTTCCCTCCCTCTTTAGGGCGATGAACTGGGCTGTGCTTGAAACCTGGCCAAACTCGGATCCGGAGGGAACTTCTGGCTTGACCGCCCGGAGCAAAATAATGCTGGGAATAATATTCCTAGACTGTTGAGACTAAGGTACCTACTTGAGTACCCATATAAGGTGAAGGATGATTGATGTTCTGGAATTACAATTAGGCTGGCAGCTGTGATGAGGCGATTGAAGTACCTGTTGGTCTCAGTCTTGACACGGGGGCAACAATCAGTTGGGATTGTACTATATGAGGAGGCGGCGATGGGAAATGACAGGCTGGTCTGGTTGTGGCATACAAAGCGAGATTCTTGAAGGGTACTGGAGAAGATTTAAAGAGATTTCACGATGTAATATCATGGAAGAACCTAGGTACCTTGACTTATGGCAGGGGCCGAACAATTTCATACTGACACAAGAGTCCGAATCAATGAACATATCTGGTGACTTATCGACAGGTGCCAAATCTAAGATACCTAAGAGATATCTACTTTCAAGGGATTTAATCTGTTCTCTGTACAATGTCCCAAAGCACCATCCAGCCAGATATGTTGTGGTGACCTGACTTGCTCGTAGTTATCCATAGACCTTGGAGCATGTCTCCAACAGTCATGTGGCTCATCTGTGCGGCCTGCACCTTGCAATGAAGAAAGTTGAGCTATCTGTGCATGCTTCAAATCACATATGACCTCCTGTAGACTTAATAGCTCCTTAGTAGCTCACCCCGGGTTGGATGGCGTACGTGTTCTTGAGGCACATTCCTGGACCAAGCCAGAGAAGCAAGGAATGTCGCCAAAAACAAGAGAAGAAGACGATTGGACAAAGAGACAAGTCCAGTCTGCAGTGGGAAGCTGACGCAACGAGCATAGGCGACGAGAGACTTTCCTGACAAGGTCATGATTGCCTCTTGTATGTGATCATGGTCAGAAAGACATACGTACTGCTCCTTCCCAGCAACGGAATGTTTCTTCGGAAATCCTGATTCACCTCTCATCTCTGAGCTAGCGTCAGAGGAAAAAGGAATGTGCCGAACACTGATCCCCGAAAGTATTACCCATTGGCGCCTTGGAGGCTAAGAATACTTCTGGTTCCTCGTGTCGGTACATAAGATGGATGCGCTGTTGCGAAAAGTCTCATTCGGCCCTCCAGTAGCGCTGTAAACTCAGCACAACCCATGTCCTCATTAGCCTGGCGACAAGCAACTTTATTCAGACCGCTTGGAAACCTTAGGCATTAAGGCCCAACCCACAAGCATCACACCATATAACCCAATGCAGATTGGGTGAAGAACATATGTCCCCACGCTCTGCGCCAGCAAGCCCGTGAAGAAAGGCGCAACGGCACCACCACTACTTCCCATAGCGCTGATAAAGCTCAAGCTAGAGATCTGAATATTTCTAGGAAGCAACTTGCTGAAAACTGCCGTAGCACAAGGGTAGACGGGTCCTAGCAGCAAACCCACAATAGCCACAGCAACCGCGTCCCCGATGACATTCGGAATAAGCCACGTCATAAGCTGGAAAGCAGCAGATCCCACCACCAGTAAAATAACCGCAAGCTTCTCTCCAACCATATGCGCGGGATGCGAGAGCACGAAGCGTCCAAGGGTAATGCCCGCCCAAAAGCCGGCGCTGACATAGCCGACATGGGAAGGGTCGCCTTGACGATAGCTGATCAGGAAGGAGACAACCCAGCCTGAGATAGAAACCTCTGCACCCTGGTATGCAAAGATGAAAAGAGCCCCAAGCAACGTCGTTTTGTTCTTGACCGCTTGCTTCAATAGTTGCTTTTTGCTGGCCACATTGGGACCATGCTCCTGCTGTGAAGCCGTTTGCTGGAGCGCCGTGAGAAGTTGAATCGGCAGGTCTTTCTCATACCCGCGGAAGGTCCACATTGCAAACACTAGGTTGAACACTGCCAGTGCGAGATTGATGGAGTAGTAGAAGGACCACTGAACCCCATCGGATACCATGGCTGTCGCTATTAGCGGTCCCATGATTCCCCCAATGCCATAGCTACCGTGCATGGCACCGAGAGAAGCCGTACCGTTCGCTAGGTTCGCACAGAAAACATTGTTCAAGGCCAAATTCAGCGCGATTCCGAATCCCAACAGAAAGAAACTGGCCACGACGGCTGAGAATGGCGGTTTGAAGAGAATAATCACATATCCCGCGACCAGTAAACTCATTGATAAGCCGTAAGATTTTGAGCGCCCGAATTTTGCCTCGAAGAATTGTGTGACTGGCGCAGCAAGAATGAATCCCAGCGCATTAGTCACGAAAATCAGAGACACGACTGCGTAACCGATATTGTAGTCCTTCTCAATGTACGGAATCAGAGCACCCGGGCCGCTGTCATTCAAGCCATTGGCCACATTCATCATACAAGCACTCAAAAGGCGCCATCTTGTTGTCGCAGATGAGGTGGGATTTGGCAGTGGATCGATAGCAGCGTCTCCTGCAGGCGAGTCCGGAAGGCTCTCCAACTCGCTGGGAGTGACAGGTGTGATAGGCGCATCAACCCCGGTGCTTGGCCTTGACGCATGAGCCTGGCGACTTTCGCGCATATGATCTAGCTCGTAATCAGAGGGAGTGCGAGCGATACCCTGCCTATCTTTCCGTACCACGGCCGCAGGGTTAGCAATTGGCGAGGCGCTCTCAAACCGCACCATAGCCCCAAAGGCTGAGGAAGACATGACGAAAAAGTGTTATGTCAATCAGCTATATCAGAAAAAGATATCTGAATGCGGCTGGAGAAGTCGAACGATTCCGTGGAAATGACTGCGAAAGGAGAGTCTAAGAAGCCCATGAGGTGCGGCATCAACATTTATAATCAAGTTTGGAAAGTGAAATCCGATGACGACCAGCTGACTCAAGGCGAGAGGTCTTCAGTGCTAGTTAAGATCCTCGAGGTTCCAGAACACGATGGGGGCCCATTTAAGAGCAATGTCAACTTGGCCCTTATTTTGCCATCTTTCCAATGGTTAGGGGACAGCTGGTCCACCATGGATACGCTGTCAGCCTACCTATGGACGAAGAACTACACATGCTCGTATCATTATTCCGTACTTGACTCATAGAGAGGTAAAGAGCCTGCGAAGGCTGCGATTGTGCACAGGATCATCATGGTCGTCGGGAGCTTCCGACAGGTGCGGGATGGAGGGGGAAGCACTAGCAGGATAAAGCTCCACAGTACCCTATCGCCCTATCCCCGCCACGTGAAGTTTTTCCTTTTTTTAGCCTGTTTGTCAACTCCACCTTTTTGACGAACAATGAGCAGTTGTCAAAGTTTTTGCCTGGGATTTGACAGTCATCGGATTCAACACTGAATTGAATATACAGGCTGAAGCCAGAGTAGAGTTTTTGCTTCCCTTGTCAAATCTCACTCTCTCAAAAGCCATGGGTCCTCCGAGAAGAAAGGTGCTTGCTACAGCTGAAGAGACTTTGTTCCCACCTGATGACCTGGCTCAAGGACAACAAATCGGCCGAGTCATTAAAGCCACTGGGAACAATGTCTACCTGGTCGAATATCCTTCGAAGGCGAGAGCACTGGTAGAATTGCCTGCCCGATTTCGATCCACAATCTGGATCAAACGGGGTTCCTATGTCGTGGTTGACACGAATGCCTTGGAGGATAGAGACAATAAGCTTGGTGGAGAAATCATCAACATCGTCAGGGATGAAAAGGCCTGGCGCAAAGCTCCTTTCTGGTCAGTCTGATGCTACTATGAAGGGCGGGACATCCTGTGTTCTATGCGATATGCTGACAATTCCCATAGGCCAAAAGAGTTCGTCAAGCAACCAACTGCCGTGGAATCTTCCGATGAGGAAGACGAATCGAATGTGGGTAAGATGCCATCCTCAGACGAGTCGGATGCGTGATTAGACCTAAGCCTTCTCCCACAACGACTCGCCTTCACTCAGCGGTTACCTGGCCCGCTGACAAGAAATGGTTTACGTGTGGATCCACCGCTCATCAACAAGTTTCAGGAAAGCAAGGAACTAGGGATGTCTGCAGCAGCTCCCTTGTGAGAAAGCTGAATGCCATTCATTGCAAATGTTCTTTCCGGCTACTCTGATCCAGATGCTTGCGACTGAATGAGTTGCGGAGCACACCGAATACTTGAGCAGCAAGTGAGAGGATCACGACTAGAGAACTCGCGTTGGTACTGGGATATGTGTTCCAAGCCCACTCTTGCGCCGCCCACACGAGGTACACGAGGATCGGATGGAAGCCCGCCTGCCAAAGGAGGAAGGGTGTCGCGCAGGCGAGATAGGCAAAGAATTGGTAATGCAGCGATCTCGCGCACAGCAGACCAATCGCAAGTGATGAAAGCATTGCGGTCATTATGAAAGACTTGGAAAGGGGGACTGTGCGATGGCGTCCTTGGATTAACTCATGCAGGAAGCTCGGCAGGTTTGATCCAGACGGCTTCAGCCATACTGTGACAGCAAACAGACCCAACAGCAGAATGTGCAATGCCAATAGGGCCAGAGAAAACTTCCGCGATAGAAATAGTTCTTCTCCAACAAACCTCCAATTGACTGTCCACTTGAACATGAATTGTCTGGTCAGTTCAAAGGCTCGCGAAATATATCCCGTCGGGTTGCTTTGCAGAAACGGTATCCCAAGTAGGACCTACCCACCGTGTTAGCCATCAGTTATCTTCAAACGCAAGACACTCGGCTTACCTGGATGAGCACCGCAAGAATTCCTAGTTGAATACTTGGTCCAAGAGATAAACTAAGCACCAGTACCACTGCGATAGCAGGAGCCAGAAGCAGCAGCGTCATCTTGATGGCAACACCCGTAGACCATACAATGACTCCAGCAGTCCACTTCCTGTTCATAAACAAGAGGATAGCAACCCACATGGCGAACGCCGCAAATCCATCATTGAATAGGCGCAGCATGAAAACACTATGGAGCCGCTTGGAGAGCACAAGGGGTAGTAGCAGATATGGAGGGGCTCCGGCTTGTCTATAACAGGTCATTGCGACGGTCAATGTAGCGAGATATAAAATGGCGAACAGAATTTGTCCGAGGAAGATATCTCGCCCTTCATCCGTAAGGTTGTAAAGGATGTTGTAAATGTAGACGTGCGCGGCGGGATACACCAGAGGCCCCGTAGATCCTTTGATCAAGGTGTAGTCGCGCTCGCCGGAGATATAGAGCGAGATTTGCTGCATATAAGTCGTCCAATCGATCTCAGTGTCTGCATCCAAGGGCTCAATGTTAGCTTCATGTAGCTAGGTATTGTTGCCTGACATATTAGAACATAATACTGAACTCACATGGGACTTTCCAGATGATTAGTGCGCAAAGGACGGCATCGCCCAGAAGAAGCAGAGGAGCGACCCATCTTGTATGTCTAGGGTTCATACAAAGATCGCGCAGCATGTGCTTCAAGTCCATTATATCGATGGCGCAGGTATATGAAGT
Organism: Aspergillus hiratsukae; assembly: GCA_014281905.1. NCBI lineage: Eukaryota > Fungi > Ascomycota > Eurotiomycetes > Eurotiales > Aspergillaceae > Aspergillus > Aspergillus hiratsukae. Next base: position 88,791 of record JACBAD010002111.1, read on the forward strand.
TGCATTGTTGTTGCAGGTGGCCTGAAGGTGCGGAGCCAATGATATTCGCCATTTTCCGGCTTAGCTCCGAACTGGATGGGCACTCACAGTGGGAGACACATTGAGACCGCCATCAGCAGAAGCAGCCATTGAGCTCGAGAATACTTAGTATAACAGTAAAGTTCAGTAAAATGTCATTCGTTCAATTCAAAGGTATAAAAACATAAAGCAGATACAAGTGCTAATATCTACACTATCTGTACATGGGTATAGCAGGCAATTGTGCCCTTTTTCGCGGGACAAGTAAGGGCATGGAGACTGCACGAGCGGCCGAAATCCACGCCCTTTGCCCATAATCGTATCGCACAGGATCACCGAGACCATTGTGGTCGAATTTGTGATATCAGCCTCCTTGGTTTGGGGCGGCCCCCGACTCTGTCCCGAGAGTCCGCTATTTCTGCTCCCCCTCAGTTGAAAATCCTAACAATTGACCCAAAATGCCCTTGGGTTTAGGAACAGGGCATTCTCTCCCTGCATTGGCCAGACGTTCAGCTTCCTCTTCCATTTGTAAGAATGTCGATACCTCCTCGTCTGAGGACTGGGGCCTTGCTTGGTGTATTGAAGTTCCATCTTGTTCGAGCATGTTAGGGTCTTTCCTCCTCTTCCTTCGAACTCTCTGTATCTGTTGTCCATCGGCGGTCACCATCACTTCGGAATCGGCCAGCGTACGACGTGGAGCGGGGCACGGGAAGACGTGCGGCATGCCAACGACAAAGAGCGATGCGAGGAGTGTCGCTGCAAAGAGCGACATGGTCGATCGTGACCGCGGATGTAGATGGGGCGGCATTTTGGATGTGGTTTAAAAGCAGCGATTGATGCCAGAATCGGCTCTATGATATTGACATAGAGAGGTCGTGGTGCTAAGAGCTGAAATGGAAAGACTCATTAGCAACGAGTGGGGGTTCCTCAAGCGGGACGAACAGCTCATCTTACCGTCGCTCGATTTAAGTTTATTGAATCAACTTCAACACGTAGAAGGTAGAGAATGACCCAAGAAAGACATGGCTCTCTCCAATGGGCAGCGTGGCTGAAGCGCGAGACGCCTAAATGCAGTACTCAGAATCGGAGCAGCGGACGAAGAGTGCGAATTGAGTTGGATTCGGCCTGTGCTCTTGGCGGTCAGCATCTTATCTTATCAGTGTGCGTTGTGATTGGTTCGAAGCGCTCAGTCACGGAAGTTGTCAGGTCACAGCCCAAGGTAGGTCTTCTGCTGCTACTGCTACAGGGCCCTCGTCTGGACTGCAAACCACCTGTTTTTTCCGCTCGCCGCATGGGTTACGAAGAATATGACTGTTGATTTTTCCTGCATATAGCGCTTCTGTTTTTGTTCTTTGCTTCCTGGTTTCCCAGGCTTGGTCAAGCCGATTTTTCCTTGACCTCCTCCGAATCTAGGACCCACCGATTGGTCACCAGCCGCTCCGACTTGATCATCCCTTCCATTCTTTTCCAGTTCAAAATAATATGAGTGATCTAGACAGGTAATACTGAAGAATTGTTTGTTATGAATCCTCAGGGCTCTCACTGACTTCGGTTGCTTTCATCAGGGCGATCGCGCAGCTTCGCGCTTGCCGCTTGATCCCCGAGTCCCAAGTCCGCGAACTCTGCTACAAAGCTCGAGAGATTTTGATAGAAGAAGGGAATGTGGTTTCTGTGGATGCCCCAGTCACAATATGCGGAGATATACATGGCCAGTTCCATGATCTGATGGAACTGTTCCGCGTCGGAGGCGATGTTCCGGATACCAACTATCTCTTCATGGGCGACTTCGTCGATCGCGGGTTCTATTCTCTCGAGTCATTTCTCCTTCTCCTCTGTCTCAAAGTTCGCTACCCTGATCGCATCACCTTGATCCGCGGAAATCACGAGTCTCGCCAGATCACAACCGTCTACGGCTTCTACGACGAATGCATTCGCAAGTATGGCAGCGCCAATGTGTGGCGGTATTGCTGCGAAGTGTTTGATTACCTAGCGCTGGGCGCGCTCGTGCTTGGGGCCAGCTCAGAACTGGAACCGACCGGCTCAACCATGAACGACACTACCCAGTCCACGATGCCGATTGATGACGCGGAATTGGAGACGGAAGTACTCAACTCGAGAGGAGAGGTCACAATGAGCACTTATCGACGGCGACAACGATCTTCTTCGGACGCGTCGACTGATTCTAGGAATCTCTCTCCACCACGGGATATCTCCGCTGTGCCTGGCCGGGCCCCCGCCAGGACCGGCGCACCAGGTACAGGGGCGTCGGGCAACGGAGCCGGTAGCTACACCAGCCGGACCGGTGCTGTGCTCTGCGTGCACGGCGGTCTTTCGCCGCTGATAGATACAGTGGATAAGATTCGCTTGATCGACAGGAAACAAGAGGTCCCGCACGAGGGCGCCATGTGCGACTTGCTCTGGTCGGACCCGGACGAAATCGAAGGATGGGGATTGAGTCCGCGTGGTGCAGGCTTTTTGTTCGGCGGAGACATCGTGAAGCAGTTCAACTACAAGAACGATTTATCCCTGGTCGCTAGAGCTCACCAGCTCGTCATGGAGGGCTACAAGGAAATGTTTGACGGCGGGATCGTCACCGTCTGGTCAGCCCCTAACTACTGCTACCGATGTGGCAACGTAGCCGCAATACTGGAGCTCGGCGAGGATACAAGTAACTGGGGTACGCTTGCTAGAAGCAATGGTGATTATGGACGGAGTAATGGCGTATCAGGCGCAGACGGCGGCGGTCCAGGGGTTGTCAGTCCCGGGAGAAGGTACAGAGTGTTTGAAGCCGCCGCTCAGGACACGAGGGGCATGCCTGCAAAGAAACCTGTTGCTGATTATTTCCTGGTGAGTTTCCCCCCCACCTTTTCCATTGGGGCATGCTGGATTTACTAACATTGCGCAGTGATACCATTTGACGCACTTATCTTCCCTTCTAAGAATTCTTTTTACATTCTTATATAGGCCGGCCCAATCAATGAATTCTTCCCTTTTTCTTCAAGACATCATATCCTCTATCGTCTGTCAAAATCTCAGGTGTAGACCTGCTCATTACCTTGGAAAACTCGAAGTGCTTTGTATGTTCAGTAGGCACCTACGAGGCATGGTTGGCCATGAGCCAACACTGAACGCTGACCTTAAAAAACAGCCAGCGACACTATTCGGGAACTTTACTATTATCATATCCAACGACATCGGGAAAGATATCGTTTTTCATTACTGGTGCCAACAAGACTCAAAATGCCAATTCCATCGTTAAGAGTCATAATATATATATATCCAAGACCAAGGCATAATACACTTCGTAATACATGATCCAACGTGAACATCATTGCTGGAAATTGCCTGGAAGACCAGTATTGTTATACCCAGAGACGTTGGGACCTTGTCCCGACTCGGTCATGTTAGGAGGCACGCCAACGGGGTACCTGTAGGCCTGTGACGCCCCGGAGGTGCTGTCCGATCCTGACGTCTGTCCGGTGTTGAGAGCATTGCTGTCGTAGCGCATGTTTGAGGCTGGCGCTGTGAAGTTCGGATTCAAGCTCGGATTCAAACGTTGCTCCCAATTTTCCGCCCCCATGCTTAAGAGTGCGTCGGGGTTGCGGGACCACCAGTCATGACTCTCCTCCACTAAGTTTCCTGATCCGTCAAAACCGGTCAATGGAGAGGCTTCTGTAGCCGACGGTGTGTTCTTGTCTGGGTCGAAGGCGCGCACTTGACCGTTGTACCAGGCGTCGTGCTGTGTTAGTGGGATAGCCTGCATTGGTCGGTAGCTATGAGGGACAGGCCTAAGATAGGTTGGTTCCGGTAGAGGCGCATCTGCTGGTGGAATCCGGTTGATAGAAGCGCGATGAGCTGCTCGCGTCGCGGATGAGGATGTTGGGATCGGGAGTCCTAAACGATATTGGTGATTGCCTTGGACTGCAGCTGAAGTTGTAAGGGTCTGAGGAGAATCACCAGGTTGAGCTATTGATGCCCCTCCTGGGACTGGTGGTATATAAGTCAGAGCAGAAGACGGAGGCTGCGCGAAAACAGTCGGTGGGGATTCTTCGGACATCGAGGGAGATGCTGGCTGATCCCATGAGCCCCAAGATCCCCATTTCGCATGTGTTCTCTCAAAGATGCTCAAAGCTTCAGTAGGCAACTCAATCTGCCACTTATTTGCAGATATGTCGAGGATGCGAAGGGTACGCCGAGCACAGAGCCAGCTTTCGCCCATCTCGTCCAAGTTGCGGAGGCCGTGTATTATGTCCCTCTGTGCATTCTTTTCCGGTAAATTGAGAAGATGGATAGTGCAAGCAGTATGTGCAATGTATACCGCGAGATTAACTATTTGTTTGAACCCGTATGTGCGCTTATACATCCGCAGCAGTTTCGATATGGTGGCTGCGGCTTGTGTGCATAATTTGCGAGGAGAGACATGCTGAGGAAGGGGAGAGGTGGACTTGGTGTACCTCAGGAAGGGGCGGTACAGGTGTATGAAGAGGAGTTGGTAGAGCATGCTATTTATGATCATTAGTGGCGGAGTCCCATTGTGGTTGAGAGCCGGTTTGAAGCTTACTGCATAACAAGGACCTGAGGAAGCTGGCCCTCTCGAGGTTCCAACTCTCTGGGCAAGGCCTTCTTCCAGGCCTCAAGTCTAGTATGTATCTCGGTCAGCTTTTTAAGCTCCGCTTGTTTTGTAGGCGGCTTGTCCGTCGGGCTCGGGTCATAGAAATAAACAAGCAAGTCGCCGCTGATCTCACTGAGCTTGGCAATCTGTAAAGCCACAGTTCTGATCCGTGAAGGCTGTGTGTTGTCCTGGCTCGGTCCAGAGTCTGTGTATGGGGACCAGAGCTGCGCTTCCTCATTGGGCAAGATATCGATCTTCGGCACGCAGACCTGCGAGTTCAATAATTGAGGCTGGCGGCCAAGATAGTTAGACCAGCATCTGTCTTTGTCAGAGAATACATTTCGAGGATGTACATTTAAGATGGGGTGACAAACTTGTCAAAGAGGAAACAGCCCCAAAACGTGATCCGTCGGGCGTCTAATTCTTCGTCGGCAAGCTTACGAGTTCCCAGGCTGTTGGAATCCAAATTCAGACCTAGGTCGAAGGCCATACGGAAGCTCATGCCACTGTAAACCCAACCTTTGCCCTCGCGACCGCAGCCAGCTTCTCGAACCGATAGGAGTGCCAACGCTTGGACGGTGCACAGCTTTGCGTTCGCATGTTCGTCATTCTCGAGGACCAACGTCTTGGCTTCTTTGAAAAAATGATCTCCCGCAGTCGCAGAATTGCTCGGATCCGCCCGAGCGCCTTTCCATGAGCTAAAATGACAACCCAGAGCAAGCATCGCATTGACAAGCAATGACGAGCAGTATTGACTTGAAACACCACGGATGTAGTCGCGGTAGAAGAGATCTTTGGGGATAGTAGTGAAGAAGGGATAATGCCAGGTAAAGTACATCGTCATGAGGTGACTTATCAATTGCTCGTCATCGGTGACTCTCGTCCATCGAGTGACAGAGTACTCATGACTGCGGTCCAACGCTTGGGCACTCTGAGTCGAGTCGAACTCATTGAGCTCTGACCCTGGCGGTAGAAAGATGAGGTTGGACGTGCCTCCAATATACTTACCGGAGCCGTCCAACATAAGCTCACCCATCCTTCCTGCTAAAGTAGATACAAATTGATCTTCGTGCGTCGAGGACTCGTCTCCGCTGGGGAAGATCTCCCCAGGTGCGGCCCCTTTGTCCCGGCTCACGATCGACTGAGCCACATCTTCCAAACTGTCGCAGGAACGTATTTGCCGGACTAGGTCGAATGCGTCTTCTTCATCGTAGTTCAGCAATGCCTGAATTAAAGTGTGTAAAGTTGAATTTTTCGACCTAAGGGTGTCCGTGTCTTTCTTGTACACACCCTTGCGTCTGTGATCAGAGTTCGGATCGTAGACACCTGCAAGACATGTTAGCACGACTTTCTTTCCTTCTTTCTTTCCTTTTAGGGCTCTCCCTACAGGGCGTATGATAGACAGACGAGCATGCGGCACAGTTCGGTAGGTTCCCATCGCACTGGTAGAGGAAATATTGTAAGAACATGCCGAAGAAACAACACTGAGCGAAAATGCTGGCTTGATTACCTTTGACTTCCTCCTCCGACAAGCAATGCAGGCCGTGCTTACGCAGCGCCTCTTGGACGTTGGACCATTGTCAGGATTCAGACTCTTAGCTTTTCCGGCCGATATTTCTCGGGGTCCTTGAGCAGAAGGTTCAGGGCTTAGCGATTCAGCATTCGCCGCAGTATTCCCTTCCATGTCTGTCAAGTTCACCCAGGAATGTTCAAAGGAACCGTCGAGTCAAGGCAGACCATGCTTATGTCGGGAGATGATGATATGTGTCCGCAGCTGAAGGGAGCCCGGAAGTTGTGTGAGAAAAGATCGTCAAGGTAATGAGCGCACCGATCAATATGCGCTTAAGGGATTGAGCGAACCTGGGTCGGTTGGAGAAGCATCAGTACACACATTCTCAAGTCTTGGCGGGCAGCTTGAAGCGACTCAGAGCCTGCGCTCCATGCGCTCCATTGCGACTGCAGATTACAAACGCAATCCTCGCGCTCATAGTTGTCTGGATATACTCACAGACCGCGGATGCAGATAGAATTGTTGTACTCCGCAAGCAGCGCGTTGATCACAACTCGGGGTTTCGACCCGCAGTGGAGGCGCGATCGTGGAGAATAGATTCAGACATCAACGCGGGGATCAGGAAATGATAAGAGCCTTTGAGATTGTGAGGTTGATTGGACAGAGACAAGAGATGAGATACCTAAACCACCCTGGAGCGATAACCTCCCACTAGAGAAGCCCTTTGTTCTGGACCGCAGTGAACCTCACTGGCCCCACCGCCATAGGCGATAAGAATCGCTGACTAAGGCTCGCCTGAGTCGATGACAACAAGCTGTCAAAGTTTGAGGATGTTGAGCAAGCGGTCGACGAATGCGAGGAGAACTCGCCAGTAGTTAAATACATTGCGATCGCCTGTTGAATAATAAACACCGATAGTGGCTCGAATAGCACCTGTTATTGATAGCAGTGAAATCCCTGAAAATAATGAAGGATTTGGCGCTTCGATGAGAGAGTCGGATTTGGCCAATCACAAGGAATGGGTTTCTGAAGCTACTGCCGAGATCTGAGAAGATAACGATGCTCATCTTATGCATCACACCAGTGGCACAGTAGCTCTACCACCCCATAAACCCCGAACTAGGGAATCTGTGCTATCCGCATCTGACTCTGAGATGAATGATCCAATCTAACTTAGCTGCAGATCATCTGTGATACCCTAAATGCTTCTTATGACATCTCGGACAGGAACAGCCGAGATGACCAATATTGAGGCCAACGGATGTTGATATAGGATTTCTCAGTTGAACAAAAGACTCCCTCCTCATCTATCATATCATCTAAACAATTTTCTTGAGAATATGAGAATCCTCTCAGGAGGTTGAGTATCCTGTTGGAAAGTGCCATCCATGAGGTACCTGAGGATCCTTTCCTCTACCTCTTAATATTGAGTAGACCTTGATACGTTACCATTAATAGGTAATGTAATAATAATATTTCCCAGCCACAGGGTACGTAAAGCTTTAATAACAAGAAGCTGCTGTGATTAATGATACGTAGATTATCATGTTCTTTTCAAGATTAACAGGAAGCTATTCAGACTACTTGATAATACTTAATCCGTGGCACCTGCGCACCGCAGCTTGGTAAGGCACCAGTCAGTAGTAGTACCTAGTTAGGTACCCTTTACCTAGGGACATTGGAACATTCGGACCTGACACTGAAAATTACCTCCGGTATGTAACTACAATGGAGAAGAAATGCGAATACCTCCATATTATGGATGTAGGTACTCCGTCCCTTCTTACTTTCGAGGACAATGGCATGGCAGATTTGAGAATCAGTTGAGATCGAATATAGGTAGACAGCGCACTTTTGTACTTGACATCTTTAATTTCATCGAACTCTCTCATAATCATGACCTTCATTCACACTACTGAGCCCATCGCTTCCCTTTGGCGGGAAAGGGAGGCTCTTATGTACATGTTGCATGCCAAGCGGACAGGGTATCTGTGGCTGTGAAATCATTCGTATACCGACCGACACACCCCGAGTCTAGAAACGCTTCATACACCGTAACGAAGGGAAGGGTGAGGCTTGAGGCATCTCCGATAAACTGAGATCAGCGATTCGAGACCAATCCGGCGCCTGGGCTCGAGCGTCGTGGCGATCCAAGACCACGAATGGTTTGGACGGATTGTTGAAGAACAATCTAGTAGTTGGAGCTAAACACCCAGTCCGACGCCATGACTGTAATGATTGCTATCTGTAGGCAGGGTCAACAATCATCCTTCATAGGTGTATGAATAACAAGTCTTACGAGGGACAGGTCTACTCCTGGTAGGACGGTTACATCCAAAACAGGTCGATAGCCCTTCTTCGAACTCGGCAACAAGGCTAATCTCTCATTGTGAGGTATACTTTCGCGGATCTCGGCGACCTTCCTGTCCCCATCCACGACATCGAACGAAGCTAAGACGTTCCCATACTTTTCAACCTCTAATGTGAGTATCTTTTCCTCCTCCTTTTTCGATTCAACGGCTGCTCTATTCTGGAAAGTAATCTTGAAGTCTCCAACGGACCATCCAGCGCTGGCTGTGGCTATATTTGCCTGCTTGCTTCCTGGTAGCGTGACCGACCATGTATTCTTGAGCGACATCTTCCTATGCAGCTCAAACAGAGGCAGTCCAGAAGCATCCCAGAATTCGCGACAGGCGCGAACACTGAATTTACGACCTGTCGCAGTGAACAAGGTCACCCCATCGGCATCCTCAATCTTATACGCTCTTGAAGACTGTCTGTTGCCTTGCGGTCTCACAACCAGAAGTGTCTTTGAATCCTTGACATATTCGGTTCGTACGGCGATCGGACGGCCCGGTGCCTTTAATACTCTTCGAAAAGAGAGGTGTGAGGCCGAGGAGGAGGAGTCCGACGATGATCTGAACATTGCGACGTGTTTTGGAGGCGGCTTGATGAAGTGCGGGGAAGCGCTCACTTATATTCCGTCATAGCATCAGAGCTCTATTGCGGTGGTCGGAGCCGACGGATAGTCGTCCTATCATTGCATTCTTCCAGCACAGCCCCGCGATCGAGCCTCAGCTTTGAGACCAATCAGCTTAGGGCTGGTGTAGAAAAGCTTTTACTTCATGACTCTTGCGAGATGGTGGTGGCTTTAGGTAGCACACATGTGGCATTTATGTGACGAGGATCAGCATCTTGTTCACAGGAGATAATAATGAATGGATCATGTGACCTTCACTATTGCTGAAGGTGTCAATGATGCCAAGATGCATTCAGTAGTAAGCTGACCAGACCCTATCTAATTACTTATTATGCATGCATATTGTCTTTCACGTAGAAATCTCTCTTATCTTCCATATTGATTAGGTATCTAGGCTGTAGGCCACATTTCCAGCCTTCCAAGGTTGGGCAGGCATCAAGTATGAAAATTACCAGCACACCGTCTTGACAAGGCACAACCACAGGGCAGGTTTTACATGGAGAATTGGAGACACCCTACCTGTAATCTTACTCGGTATTATTCTGGCTAATAAGGTAAGGTCATACTGTACAGGTGCAGCACACGACAGTTGTACTCTAATAATACGGACTATCTACACTCGTGACTCACGCAAGGTATTATTACTAGGTATCATTCAGACAGAATCTTCTCCAACTTCTGTGGGGTTTCCAGAAACAGTCTAAGGTGCGGATAAGGCAAGCCGTATCAAATAGACTGGTGAGACCCGCATGAAAGTCAGGCGGATGATAAACAAACAATAGCCATATCACTGGATTATAATTGGCTGCCGGGAGACAAATTACGGTACCATACCATTGGTACTGTTCATCATGCCCGGATCCCGGCATTGCCCGCCCTTACCGCCCCAATATTCCATTACTAAGGAGAGTCCACAACTGTTACCATACACGTCGCTTTTCCTTTTTTTGTCAGTTAGTGCGCTGATGACTGTACAAATCTATTCCTAATAAGGCAGGATGTCGTATCACATCAAAATTACGGCTGACGAAACGCAGCCACCACTCTCCTTATCTTCATAAAACAACCCGTCCCACTGTACTCCGTACCACTCCTCGCCTCCATCTGACGTCTATTGGGGTATTATTATTGCACTCTTACGGTTAGGACGTCCTTCTCCATCTTCTTTTCATTTCCCTCTTCTCCTTTCATTCCTCTACCTCAGCCCTGTCTCGTTTGGACCCCGTGTAGACTTTTAGACACTTGCATTGTCCTACCTGTCAGGTTTACTTGTCGCGTGCCTGCATACGCATACGGCCGCTATCCCGCAACCGGTCTGCAGTTCCGCTTGCCTTAATCTTTATCGCAATCATCTGCCAACACACCGACACTACCGACACGTATATCATCGAATACTTATACTCCCTTGGGGGAGTCCCTGCAGCAAGCCCATCTCCTTATTCTCGTCTTCTTTCACCATCCATGTATCTCGCTCAGACTCTCGATCAAAGTGCCTCGTCAGGGCTGGGTTACCTTATCAAAGAACTGTGCCTTGATAACAAACCATAAAGATGATGGTCCCTAGGGCTTTCCTTTTCAGCTCTGTGTCTTCACCAAAGCCATTCAGGCATGATGAGAAGGATATGCAGTCGACCTCAACCCCTACCATGACCTTCTTCGCGGCGCAGGACGTCGCCGGCCTCGAGTTTCCCAGCGAGGCGAACTCTCATGCTACGAGCCCAGTAGTGATCCCTCCGAAACGCGGACCTCGTGTCACATCTAGGCTTGAGAACAACACAGGGCATGGTTCAAAGACTCTCCGGAAGAAGACGATATCTCCCCGATCATCTTCGCCCGCTTTGCGCGATCGTCAAGTACCTACATCCATTGCGTCTATCCTAGAAGCCACCGCGATTCCAGTTCCCAGACGCACCTGGAGTGTGCGGGATCCGCGGAGACTACCGCGCGGAGACCATGTGCAGGAGTTCAGCAGGTTGCTGATGGAAGGGGTCAGATCAAGAGACGATCATTTACTGGAAGGGACTAGTAACACTGCGCTTGACATCTTGCTTAGCCCTCCAGATGAGAGCGAAAAGTCTGTGGCTGGCAGCGATTACGAGCCTGAGACGCCGTCATTCTCTGGACGATCTATGTCTCTCGAGTCGATGCCGTCCTTAGATCACGATCTGGATTCTCCATCTAGCCTTCCTGTGCCACCTACCCCAGCAAGTCAGCGAAGCCCTTCAGAAAGAAGATACCGCCGCCCACCACATCCAGAAGATTGTGCTTCTGACCATCCTCTGCTGGATAGGGATCTGTTGGAATCAGATTGGAGCCTGGCTGACTCACAACCCTTGTTTACTGATGCTACTCCTTCCAAATCCCCTGGCCCATCTCGGTCATTCCCTCGATTAGGCTCCTCCTTCAAATCCAATTTGACAGCATCTTTACGAGCAATCAAGTCTGCTGCTCAAACAGTTTCCACCTTTGCTTCTCCGTCGGTGCAACCAGAGGATTTTCTCACGCGGTCTTTGTTCAATATCACTCCGGAGATGACGGATGACCGACGGCCTCCGCCTATGAACGAGCCGCCATCACCCGCCCTAAGGCGGTACCTGAACCCAATTCAGGTTTCACCGTCCGAGATGTATGCCTACCAAGACTATCCACATGAAACCCTGGATTCTCGAAACTGCCCAGTGTCGATCCAAATGCAGACATACCACCGTTCAGGGGGCCGTGGGAGGCGCAAGGGCAGGTTTTCCGCGAGCCGAGATCGACAATTACTGCCATTTGATCCAGAGCATCCGACCTTCTCACGTCCCCGAGAACCGCGGGAGAACGGTGATTTTCTGCGCATGGTGGTCCTCGAAATGAACATGAGACGTAGCGGAAAGCTTCGGGACGACATTCCTACCCGGGCGCGGATCTGGTTACCGCCTCGGAAAAGCATCCAGCATCGGTTTGCAATCTACGACTTTGAGAACGAGCACGAAGAAGACATCGAGCATGTAGTCCCTCCAAGATGGATTGGAATTTCTGCCTGATACATGCGCCTATCTCCTTCTACTCTGGATTACCCAACTGTTGACCCCACCGCCTTTTTCTTTTCTTCCTCAATCATCTCAGTATCTATCTTGGGTTCACCTAGCTCTCAATTTTCCCACATCCTGTACATATTCGGGAGACCTTCTTGGTTGGAGCATAGACAGCACGGCGCTTGGTTGGATTGGAGTCGTCATATACAATGGTTTGAGCAATCACTTGTCGTTACATGTCTCATATGGGCAGAAGGATCATTTCCCTTTTTAGCCTGGTACATATAGCGAAGCGAAATGGAATATTTTCTTGTTTTACCTTAGCACATGTTGAATTTCGGCCAACCGCTTAAGAAAGTGTTAAAAAACAGCGACATGTGACAGTGGGACGGCCTGGTATCACACACACACACACACACACACACACACACACACCATTCTCTTGATTATACTCCTGTCCTCTCCTCTCATTCTTGCCATATAATCTCGTAAATAGAGAGGTATTGCTTTACAGATTAATTAATGCCTTAATAAATAGGGTCTGAATACGTCACGGATAGCCTGAGTTACGTCGATGGTGTCATCCTCGCACGGAGTATATGCAAGCCTTATCTCTATCCAATCGTATCAAGCAGTTTACTTGGATGTGCACACGATACTGCAGGGATCAACTATCTACTCCGTACTGTGTGGCGTGTGCTCCATATTCCAGACTCCACAGTAAAGCAGACATTAGATACAGTGCTAAGGTATCGTTTCTTAATACGTGTGGGCAAGCGATGATTATCCAGTCAAAATAAACAAGGAGCATGGGGTATAATTGGGCACCAGTGCAGCTGCTAGACTCCTGGGCCTGTGTGTCCTTCGTCACCGTATGTCGTTATCTGAGTCATGGCGCTAGGTCAATTTTCATTGCAGGGCGAAACCTAGGATTCGGCACCCGGATCTATGTCGGCTCATCCTGGCGGGAATGTTTAAGCGAGGCCGGATATTCATCGTTTGGGCTGGAATCCTGAATAACTGAATTAGATGCGAGTCACCAATGAAGTTACCTTGTATGACTTACTCTCCTCATCCAATAGTGTTCGGTGCTTCCAGCTCTCTTCTACCCAGTCAACAGTGACTATATGTGGTACCTTCTTGCCAGCCTTTTTGGACCATGACCCTCGTAGCGAAGATATTTCTGCTGGTGAGCTCTCCGGATCGACAACCACATGGGTGATTGAGGGATGGCTTGAGGCCTTGGCTATATTCGCGCCTGCAAACCTCGCTACATTGATAGCAAAGCGCAAGTGGCTTTGAGCACCAGATGGAACTGTATTTTCAGACTCCGACCCATCCTCTTTTTTATGATGGAAGAGTATCGTAAGACTTTTGAAGAGCCACCCGCATGGCGTTTCGTGTCCAGAATTGACTCTTTCTTGAATGCGTTCAATGAGCTTCGTGACGGACTCGGGACACTGGGAAATGTCGAAATGATGCTCCTTCATCATTTGTTCCAGAACCTTGACGAGATTAGCAATTGTTCGATGAAAGATATGCGGAAAACGTACATCTCCAAGCTCCTCGCTCGTAGTGTTACGCGCATAACTATCGCCAAATTGGTCGACATTGGATGCCACCTCTTCCTGCTTGCCCGGCGTGGCGAAGAACATGTGCCTAGAGCAAGTTGAGCATATATCCGTCTAGTGGCGATAGGGAACATACCTAGGCTCAAAAGGGAGGAGTAAGTCAGGTAGTCCTGCGTCAATCTCATTTTGTTTCACACAATCAAGAATCCAGGACGGCCGGATGATGTCTACATCGCCTTTCTTCTGTAACGAGGCAGCTTTTACCGTTCCTAGCATGCAGGTCAGCTAAACCAGACCTCATTATTAGCCTAGGAGAGCCTTACTTCTATCTGCCACACAAATTGTATGAGGAGCTGCGTTGTTAGTTTGAAAGAACACGCCGCCGTTGGCTTTGACAAGCTGCTCTAGCTCAGCCTTTGATTTCTTGACGGGCGCATTCGAATCTGTTAGAATATCTGCCTCGCATGATTAGTATGCTATCAATCGACAGGCCGGACTGCCCGATACAAAGCTCACAGAAGTTCAATCCGTCAAATATGTGCCCAGATGGACCAGCATATTTGACATCTTCGTCCATGTCATATCCAGCAACCGTGAGAGGCTTCTTCGTCGTCCTCTTGACGCGTTTCCTACGGGAATTGTCTACATTCAATTCCTTTTCCCGGTGCTCCTGCTCAACGTTCGACTTGAGATCTAGGAATTCCTGCACAGACAGAGCACTTTTCCAATCTTTGTCCATGCGCAGCCTTTTGAAACGCGGAAACCGCAAAGTCAATCCAATCCGAAACTGGTCACTGGCTGATACGGAGGCTGCTTTGACACAAATGACGACTGAGTCTTCCGGCTTGATCCACATGTCGGGTCGCTCATATTGAGCATCTCGTCCTGCCAACTCGATATACGCTGTTGGAGGTTTCTTTGGGTTCCACTCCATCCATTTGCCATCGGTGTGGTGACGAATATTCGCATAATCAGCGGCATTAAAGCCACCTCCAACTTTGCAGAAGGAGTAGCACTTTGAAGCGCCGGCACCCTGAGAGGTATGAGCATCGTCAACTCTTAGCCCGCAGAGAAAACTTGAAAGGTTGCCGCCTCGACGGCCGGAGCCATAGTAGCCACCGATGACGATGAGATCTAGGGACTCCCCAAACTCGGTCATGTACTCAGGCTTCACCTTCATCCAGTCATCGTGCCTCTCGTTCAAATGGTACGGCGACCTAGGGTTCTTGAGCACCAGGCCCTCGGAAGCTTCAGCAACCACCTTTCTCAGCGCAGCTTCGACTTCGTCTTTAGTTGTAGCTTCTTCGTAGGGATGTATTTCGAATCTGCGATGAACGGGCCGGACAGCCTTCTGCAAAGCATTGCGACGATCACGAAGTGTATAGCCAGTTAAATCTCGCCCATTAAGGTACAGTATGTCAAAGACACGCAGCAGCGGCCGAGCGCCTGTCATGGAGAACGGATTCCTCTGTTCGGATATTGCAGCAGTCTTGAGGGTGCCAAAAGGTGCGGGAGCGTCTTGCTCGGGGTCCCATGTGATCATTTCACCGTCGAGGATCAGGCTTTGGACCCCATCTGCAAAAGCATCCTTGAGATGCCTCGTCAAAGACCCATTTTCATCATAGATACCATTGCCGTATAGATATGTATATTCTTTCGCTTTTCTTGACCAGAAGCGGAATCGTCTACCTCCAGGTACAGACTCATCAGAGTCCATATGGAGCTGCATGCGCTCGCCATCCAGCTTCTCCTCTATCCAGAAGACAGGATCCTCCTCCGTCGGTCTCATGCGATCGACCATTCGGTCCAACGAATGCATCTGGAACTGAGCCAGCTGCGGCTGGAAGCATTGCATCAGGCTGATTCCTCTGTCCTCCGCGTCCAGCCGAATATTCGGATCGTGCAACTCCCAGCAGATACGCCGGAGACTGCTCGAAATACTGTACAGATTCTCCGCATCCGGATGCCACACATCAAAGAAGGTCCGCTCCGTCGCTCCCACCTTCATCTGCCGGAGGATGATCCGAATCAACCACATGAGTTCCTCGGGATTCATGCGCCGGTAAAACTCCGCAAGAATCGGCAGCTGCTGCTCCTCCTTGGAAGCCGCCGATAACTTGTCCAGTTTCTCGTTGACCTCCTCAATCGACATGTCTCCGACGTCAGTCCGCATTGGTCGCTTCGAGATGACATCGAAACATCGCCCGGCAAAGTCGCCCGCCATCCTGGTCGCAGCTGTTTGCCCAGGAAGCTTCCAGTTCAGCAGGTTGAAGCCATCCTCGGAGTTCTTATCAATTTTCATAATCTTGACAAGCATTTTGCCGATAGCCTTCTCCTTGATTCCGTACATGGCCCGGTCCCGATCCTTGTCCGGAAGAATCAGTCGAAAGGCCGGGTATATATCATCGCCCACTTCTTTCCTCCATCGCGAGATAAAGCGCTCGATCACATCGCGTCGTCTCTCCAGCGGATTGAGATTCGCCGATGACTGACCATGGGGACCGACTTTCCTGCGGGCTACAACCGCTCCGGCGGGCTTCTTTTTGATTTCGCTCAGAGGGTTAAAGAGGGTCTGGAAAAGCTCATGAAAAGGTAGCGTTGGGGAATGATTACGCGGGCGATTGGGGTATCTAGAGCACGAATAACATAATGTCAATGACTTTGTCGCTCAACGCTGAGGAGATGAAAGCAGCGTGCGGGGAGCCTCACTTTTCGTCAATGTCAGACTCCTCATCTCCAACAGGAACATTTGGATGCTCCTCATCAGGAATGATCTCGTCAGAGTCCATTCTGTATCAAATTTAATTCGCAAGTCAGGAATAAAGTATATTCGAAGTGAAAGCTCACTCCACCATACTTGTTGTCAACTAATATACCTCTCGATGATGAGCCAAGAAGTGATCCAGAAGATTAGGCTACAACGGTCCCCGATAAGATATTGATACATGTGACATTTATTACATCACCTGCGTTTACTCTCAACAATAGTGGCATAATTCAGATTTACTGTATTCGGACAAAACTCACAGTCGCCAGACATTATATACATCTTTGCACCTGTATAGAATATGCCAACTCCAAATCGTCCGTCAGATTGAAATACTAGCTACGTCGTGTATGTCATAATACCAGTTTCTAGGGAGCCTGTGGCTGCGAGGACAGCTCCGCGAGCTTCGTAAGGATTGCAATAAATCTCTTGCTGACTCCCCATGAAGTAAGCCCGGCAAGTGTCTCGCAGCCAACCTTCAAGATGCGCTCAGGACCATGGGGAGCACATATGTCCCCTACGCCTGTGACATTTCCTCTCATAACATGACCCTCGCGAACAAAGAGCTGGACTAGCTCGTCATCACATGGCCGGTCTAGGTGGATGAATGTCGGTTCGCGGACTGGATGATGCCGTGGACCATATCTTGAGTTGGGATCTTCGGATATTTGGACATGACATGAGCCATACGCCCATAAAGTAAGTATTGAAAGATATACAGCGACCGGCTCGTGGAACGCATTCGTCGAATAACGTCTTACGTGCCACAAGGTTGTGCCTGCATGTATGATCGCAAGACGAGCTTTGTACTGGTCGTGTTTGATCCAGCGTAATATGTAATGCCACTCGAGGGCTTGTTGATGCTCGCTCCAGCGAATCTTGCCCATTGCTAATGAGTTCGCCAGAGAACGAATTTCGCGGAATGGGGCGAGGAGGACAATTCGCGCAGCATGGAGGTGCAGCACGGTAGGATGCTCAAGTCCTGCTGCTTTGGCGATAGTACTGTTTGCCGTCCAATGCAGAATATCCAAGCAATCACACGCGCTGTTGCGCCATTTCGAGTACGAAGGAATGCCTGGTAGCCAGACAGACCCAGACGGGATAGCGGTGTCAAGGGACTGCTTCTTTGCGGTCGGATTCCAGAACGATAAGGGACGCCGAAAATAGTCACCGACCTCCCACATTCGATGATAGAGAGCGTGAATAAGTAGGACATGACTGAATTCTCCGATCTCTGGGACGAGCTTCTTCTCGATATAAATTGTGAGCACTGCGCTGTACAGGGAGATATCTCGCGGACCTAGAACCGATGTCTTAGTTGAGAATTTTCACTTGCTCCGTCAGAACCTACCAGAAGTTCTGTCGAGCACATCCCGCCAGGCTTCGGCCGAGGGAGCCTTCCAGAGATTCTCATGAGACGGTAATGGACACTGCCCGTCGTCCAACGACAGCAAAGGCCGGTTATCAAAGTAGTACGCGAGGGAACAATCAAGGAGCTAGCGGTTGAATGTCAGATCGAGATATGACGGAGCATAGTCAATGGTAAATCTTTCAAAAAGCATACCCATATCAGATACCCGGTGCGTCTTCGTATTTCATCTTCCACCCAGTCATGCCACTTTTGTTCTAGCGGAAGATCACCATACTGAGCCGTTGACTTGCTTGTGGCGCAGAGCAATCTCTCTTGAATGGCGAGATTGACAAGGTCCCCGAAGGCGTTAAGTGTGGACATTTTACTTTGCTCATTACCACTACTGTATAGCAACCCGATGCAGCTGAGCGCCATAGCCTGAATCAGCCACAGCGGTGTTTGTTCTAAACGACATTTCTCTTTCTGGACCGCCATACTCGATCAGCGATGAATAGTCCGCAAGCGAAAATCGAATGTCTTACCTCGATATTGATAGCCCGCCGAAGGAATTCATCAAACGCTGCAGTGCATTCATCTAGAGGGGTGAGACCAGAGAAGTGACAGCCGACTGCTGATATAGCCAGTGTCACAAGCCAATGACAGCTGTTTGGGTTGAATGTAGGGGAATGGAACAACGGATACACGGGCTGAAAGGAGTCGAAGTAAAGATATACAAAGCTTGAAAGAGTGTCCGCGCTGGGAAAGTTGCCGGTCTCGAATTTGGGATAGAGAGGGTTGTCCGTGCGGCATAACTGAAGGAACGAGTGGTAGATTTTATCATAGGTCGGAGCTTCGATCTGACGATTGAAGGCCACTTCCTCATCCGGAAGGAAGTCTGGCCTCGCCTCCTGAATCAGTGGGAACGAGAATTGATGTAGCGTATCATGCTGATGCATTGGTGACAGGATCTCAATAGGTTCCGCAGACGACCTTGACCACGAAGTTCTGTTCCGTCTGTACTTTGGCAGTCGAGCTCCAGCGCCGTCCACGTAGAAATCTGCCGACCGCTTGGTGGCGTTTGAGGGCTCCGAATGTAATGAGCCTTCCCCAATGCTGCGAGAAAATCGGTCGGGACTCCCCGGATCAGTGCCCAAAGACATGTGCCCGGAGGGGGTGTGTGAGTGATTTTCTCGTACGGACACAGAGGGACTCATTTGCCGCAAGCTGCTGACAGGAGGTAGCCATGCTGTTCGGCTCACCGGCTCGTCCAGGATACCCAGCTGGTCCGAGAGCGCAGGAAGCCTCGAGAGAGACTGGTCGCTCGTTGTATCGGGAAACATATCATTAGGGAGCCAATTCAACGTAGAAAGCATCGATTGATCTAAAAACGGAGGGTCAAATCCGAGTTGGATTTGCTGACCTCCGACTCCCGCCAATTCCATGTTGAGATTGGATGTGGCTGCTACTGGTTGCTGGATGTCTCTCGACCGATGGTCGAGTTGCGAAGCCGATTCTTGTGTAAACGTCTGAACGCCAGCTGCTGGCAATTGCGGATACAATTGCTGCGAGCTCAAACCAGCGTATCCAGGCAAGGATACACGTGTGTCGTGCGTAGCACCACCAGCATCCGACAAGATCATTCGAGAGTTCAGATGACCCGCCTCGTTTTCCGTTGGACCATTCTGATGCTCTGATGGTTCTCCACGAGGAGGCCCGTGCAGCTCCTCTGCAGGTATGTCGTTCGATGATGTATCCAGGCGATGTGAGCCGGTGAGGTCTAGCTGAAATTCGGTAATTTGAAATCTCGGAGGCTCATTCCTTGATTGGTCTCTGATATCCGCTTCGTGGACATCAATGTCTGCTGTTGAAGAAGGGGACTCATGCTGAGTAGCATGTCCATAAATCGTACTGTTTCCATCAGATGACAGGTTCTGGACTGTTTCCTTCCGCGTTTTAACTTTGGAGCGTCGTTCCGTTGGATACTGGCATTCTAGCGACCTGTTTTCACACCGTACGCATGGGAAACCACCACTGCACCTAACTCTGGCTACTGCGCATTTGTAACAGGCTCTGAAGGTCTTGACCGTAATGCGATGCATACGATCCTTTCCTCCTTCGGGTCCCAAAGTATGATGACTTAGTTCATGGCGATGGAGTGTGTCACTTGCGACAGAAGTTAGTTTGGAATACCATTATCAGATCGACTTGGTGAACAATTTGATACCAAGGCTGCAACTTCTATAGGGGTGCCACGAGAAGAGAAAAACGAAAATAAAAAGAAAATAGAAAGATCACATACGTTCTTGAGAAATGACGTCCACACTGCGCACATTCGAAGGGTTTCTCCTTAGTGTGGCTTCGAAAATGACGCTTCAGATGCTCAGGTCTTCGAAAAGTACTATGGCAAATCGAGCACTTGGTTTGACCAGGGGCGGAGCCAAGCCGAACTTCGTGAACACGATTGATGCTCGTATCGTCTGCTCCTGTTTCGGCCTCATGGCGGTTCGCAACTTCTACCATGTCATTGGTTAATCCTTGACCGGTTTACCATCTATTTGGCCTCTCTGAAAAAGATATAGCAGAGAACAAGGGCGTACCTCGGCCAGCGTCGCTCTTTTCTGGGGTCATTGCGCCTCATTGACGATCTATTAGGTTGAAGATCAGCAGGATTTGGCATTGCAGCTGCACGCATGGAGATCACAGGGTCCTTGAAGAAAAGGAATAAGTTTCACGGAAGTTCTGAAAGCGCCAACATTTTCATGACCATGTAGGTGGTAAGCAAGAGCTCTTTGGGGTCAAGAGCTGTCACTGATGATGGTGGAGCATAAAGAGGTAAATTGCGGAGGTTGACAGCTCTCAAGACTCGAGAGGCGGAAGTAGCTTGGCTTCGAAAGTACGGAGTGCGGAGTACGGAGTAGTAGTAGTAGTAGTCGTAGTAGTAGTCGTAGTAGTAGTCGTAGTAGTAGTCGTAGTAGTAGTCGTAGTAGTAGTCGTAGTAGTAGTAGATACGTAGGTAGTAGTCTATCTAGTAGTTCAGTGAGGCGAAAAGGTAGAAAGCGGGGGAGATTTCAGGAGAAATTCAAGACCAGGAGAGAAGAGAAGTGAGAACTATTTTTCCTTCCATTGTCCCATACGAAACCCCAGGTCCGAATTCCCCGCACTTTCAGTTAGCCTCTCGGTTAATTAAACGGATGAATATACATTGCCAAGGCTAAAGAAAAGGCTTTAAACACCCAAGCTTAATAAAAAGGGGCATTTCAGGCTGAGGGTCATTTGGTCATCATTATTATTGGAAACCGAAGGAGTGCTGAAAATGTCACTTACCTAGGTATATGCTTAGGGTGGAACAACATGGCTGTTACAACAAGAGTGCTCTGTATGGAGAAGTTCTCCGGAAAAATTATTGGGTACGGGCTGTCGAGTGAACCTTCTGTTATTTCATGCGATGCTTGTGAACTGACAGCAATTTCTGGAAGCATTTTATGTTAGAACTTAGAATGATATTGCCCCAATCATCAGGAAAATGGACTGCTCTTGTAGAGGGATATCCCTCATGCTGTCTTCCGTTCCCCCACCCTTTCTATGCCGAACCTGAAGCGAAGGTCAAACTGAAGTATTTCCCATAGAGCATGGCCATATTCAAGGACTTCGCTTCTTCAATTCCAGAAGCAGTATCCTTCTACTTCATCGCTGAGTGGCATTCCATTTGGAGAAGTCAGTCCGGTTGACACGGGTGAGTTCTGCCCATGTGTGGCGGAATCGGACGCACGGGCTCTGCAGATTCTCTTAGCTCCGCACTCAGCTTCGCCGATAAACAAATGTAAATATGTCTCCATCTGACGCCATCATTCATTATTGATTTGGCCGCAACAATTTTTTCGATTCGAGGTGGACATAATAGCAGGTATCTTTCCGGGGCCCAGTCAATGGAAAACAGGAACCTTTCAGGCCATTGTCCCTAGAACCGGCGAGGCGACGCAGGTCTTGTGAATAGAGAGTCCGACTTCTCCATTCGGGCCGTGATCATGTCAGCGAAACTGTAACCAGCTCTGCAGGAAGCTACTGCTGCTTTGAATGCAAGCTCTCCTCAGGCTGCTTCGCAGAAAATGGACAACGAACCCAGGGGAACCGCTGATGCAAAGCATCATGCTACTGATACGGATCGTCCGCCAGATGACACGTCCGCGGAACTCCCGGCGCCTGGGTCCGTCAAGGGCAAAATTGGACTGTTTACCGCACAGAGTACTCAGAAGGCGTCGGAGGGGGAGCGTGATAAATCGGCGACTTTCAGGCCGCGGACTCCTCAGCAGCCTGCTGCACAACTCGCTACGCAGAAACCGCCGGTGCCACTCAAGAAACCGGTAACCTTGGCAGGAATGAATTCAAGGCCAGAACTGAAACAAGCAGGGCCTCAGGGAAGCGACAATAGAGGAGGCCCTGATCTTCCAGTACCTGAGCCCGTTCGCAACATGCAGGCAGGCGGCGATACGGTTGAAAAACTTGTCCAAGAAAACAGGGAACTACCGGTCAGAAACCCACCAGTTCCCCCTCCGAAGCCTGCAACGGAGCCAGCTACTTCACCCAGAACCCCAGATGTCGCTCCAGTGTCTGCTACAAAAGGCCGTCCTACTCCACCTCTGCCTCGGAAAGGAGGTGGAAGATCAGCTCCAAAAAGCCCTAGTCCCAATGAACTGAAGATTCATGGAGGACAGCAGAGCTACGAACCGCTTTCGACTTCCGACGTGGATCACACAGGTGCTGATGAGGCCAGACCTAAGCTGCCCCCGCGTCCAGGCGCTTCGCCTGTGACACACATTTCCCCCAGTGATCCTCGCCTTCTGCTGGAAGCGCACGAACATCGCAAGAGTCCTTTGACTCCCAGCTCTCCATTGTTAGCAAGATCTCCACAAAACAACGGTAGTAGCCCAGATTCCATCGACCACTCGTCTGATCTCGGCGAGGAAGCGCTGTCGGACGCGATAGTCGCGTCATCTCTGGCCTCAAAAGCAACATCGGCAAAAAAGGTTCCCCCACCCCCTCCACCACAACGACAACCCAGAACACGTTCGCTCCTGCACCCGCACACTTCCAACAGTGGCTCTCCATGCAGCTCCAGTCCTACGCCAAGCTTGCGGTACACTCTCCGGACGCCGACTAAGGCTGGTGAAGAGGAACTCGACCACCACAAGCAGAGAAAGCACATTATACACAAACACCCACACAAGCATCACGAGGGCGATCGGAAACGATGGCAAAGCGAGGTAGCCGAGAAGGAGAGAAAGAGGTACGAGGGCGTCTGGGCCGCAAAAAAGGGATTGCTGATTCCTATCAGCAATTCGAAGGGACGATCTTCGGATCAGGAAACTTCCAGCGACGGTTATCCGCCAAGTGCGTCTGAAATGGTTCTGAACATTGTTGTTCGCGACATATGGTCCCGAAGCCGTTTGCCGTCAAGCATTCTCGAGCACATTTGGAATCTTGTTGATCGGCGGAAAATTGGACTATTGTCGAGAGAAGAGTTCGTCGTCGGCATGTGGCTGATAGACCAACAGCTCAAAGGCCACAAGCTTCCAGTGAAGGTGCCGGACAGTGTCTGGGACAGTGTGACAGGCGTGCCTGGCATCAAAATACCCAAGGTCCCTTCCCGATAACGCAGGAGATCCATATCACCCTCGCATCGGCGCTGAAGACCGCAATGCTAGAGACAGTGGTCAAGGCTGTTGGACTCTCCGCTGGCTTCATGTTTACGTTCCCGTAGCTCGGGAAACTCGAGTGTCGACTCTAGCATGGAACCAAGTATTTGGAATATGCCATCCTTGCATCCATAATGGGGTCCACTTAAAACCTAACTATCCACAGCACCATGCCGAAATCATGGAGACGTGATGTTGTGACCAAGGCTATTATCTAGTTATTACTGACTTATCACATAGTCATAGGACATTAAAACATGTATATACTAGGTGTACCTAAACTTGTAACAGCTACCAATTCTCGGTGTCCTTCGATGGCGGGTTTCCGCTTTCAGCCCAACAGTGCAGATCTGCGTAACCCTCGCTGAGAGGGAAGTACAAATGCATACGAGCGTTAGACTAGATCCTCGCAGCGAAAGCAATTGAGACCTTTTTTGTGTGAATAATATCTGTCGCGTTGCAAAGTTCGTTAAAACCCAGGGAGATAAAAACAATGATCACGTGACTATGATACTCCTGCTGCTCTATCAGAAAGGACGATTGTTTTCGAAGGCCTTTAGATACTCCGTCACCATAAAATCGGTTTCTCACCGCAGCTTCTCTCGTATCAAAACCATCTTTGATGATGGGAACCTGACAGGTCTCTTCCTTTCCGGGGCATCCATATTATCATCTTCCATTCACGAGTTAATGCGAGGTAAATCCTGCGCCACATTTCCCTTTCGAGGACCGAAGCAAATCCCGAACCGTGGGAGTTTCGGGATTTGCATCGTTGGCTATGGATGATTAAGCCACGGCGCGACACCCCAGCTTTTAGCAGAGTAACTATAGCAGACTACATCTCTGGGAGTCCGATTGATCAGCACCAGATCGGTTTTCGTTCTGGGAGAAGAGTTCCGTGATCGTACGGCCCCTGTGCCCAGTAGTTATGCGCGAAAGCCGACCCTTTCGAGGCGGTGGGTGTTATATAGTCCGCTTTCTTGAAGCCCGCACGAGACTACGACCAAACCCCGTTGAATGAATGGACTCGACGCACGAAATTGAAGTGATTTAATTGATCGGGATTTCGAGATGGTGCTGGAGAACTTCCCACATCCTGTCAATACCGGAACCACCCCAGTTACACAATCCAAGTCCTCGCGGCCCACTGTGGTTCGGAAGAAGTTTGCCAAACCGCCAGTCAAAGTAGCTTGTCTGACATGGTAAGCCATCGTGAATCCTTCATGTTTATTGACCCGCGTCACCCTCTTCGGTAGCTTCTTTGACTACTTGCGCTTCTCTACTCCTTCTCTCTCTTTCACTGGTTGTTGCCTTTGTTGCTGACTCTGATGTGACAGTCGTGCATCGAGGACGCGCTGCGATGGTCAAGAGCCGTGCTCCAACGTATGTTTACCCACCCTATACTGACTCTTCTATGTTTGTCTCTGTATATGCTGAGACAAGACCTTTCACTTGAAAGTGTCTTAGCAAGAAGAAGAAATGCTCGTACCTGCCCAGTAGACGAGGCGGTCCAAGGAAGAAGAAAAAGAGCTCGTCTCCTCCGGATTCAAGTACCCAGCAGGATGATTCCCAAAACTCCAACCTCACGCCAGCCTCTGGCTTTGATGACTGTACGTGAGGCGATCTTCTCTGCAATTGCAGCACTAACCTTCAAACAGCCTCGACGATGTTTAGTCACATTGATGTACTCTCCTTGCCAGGAGCTGGGCTGAGAGCGTTGGATTTTTCATCGGACGTGAATACCATGTTTGCTGATCTCTTCACTTCGAACAATGGCAACAACCCCCAGAGTCAGATGGAGCCGACACCTTCGCCTTCAAACACACCCTCCCGGCCTCGGGTCAGGACATACGGGAGCGAACACGATATGTAAGGCTTCATTTGACCAGTGACAGCCAGAAAACTTGGCGAAAGCTGATTCGAATATAGATTGAATGCATATTACGACTTCATCCACCATTATTTTCCCATACTTCCACCACGAATCGCTCCACGTTGTCCAGATCGGCCAATCGATCCCGCCGGTCACTATTCGTCGTCTCCTTCTGAAGAGCCTTTACTAGCATACAGACCACAATCCCCCCTCAGTCTTGCAATTTCCGCCATATTGGCCCTAGTGCCGCATCCCGACGATCCTGAGCCATTGTCTCCGGCTGCTGTGCTACGACGTAGAATTTATGCTCATACCTTTGCGCAACTAGCTAATGCTGGTGTTGAGGAAGATTGCGAATTACAAGCTTCTTCGACAGATCCAGCCCAAGCATTATCGAACAATCGGCCCATGATCAACCGGAAGCGCTTGCATCCAAGGACACCTGCGGAACTCGAGAGCCTTCTTGCGTTGCTGATCCTCTCCGTGTATGAATATACAGAGCGAGGAAATCTGCTTAAAATGAGGTATCGGGCCGGCCAAGCCTTGGCGATCGCGCTGGATATGTCTCTTCAGTCACTTGGGGAGGAGCATGATGAGTGCGCAGAGGCTCGGCGGAGGGCCTGGTGGATGACGGTACGGTCGTTGATTAGGTATCATCGCGGCGCGTCGACTAATTATCTGCTCTCTAGTACTATTGCGTGCTTCAGGGTTCCATCGTCAGCACAACGGTAAGCCAACGTCGATTTCAATTCGGTTCGCGAGCCTCTTTGAGTTTGAAAAGTAGCTAATCTTGGATCTACAGCCGCTCTCCATAATCGTCAGCGACCCTCAGTTCGTTACACCTTATCCTCGTTTCTCTGCGGATCCAGAGGCAAGTCTTCCACTCCGTCTTCAGTCCTTCCATGATCATATTCAAGCAAACCATACGACAAGCAAATGGCACCATTCTGACCGGTCTTCAGGGATGGGCTGTTTTGATTCAAGCCCAGCAAGTGTTGGCCTCCGCAACTCAATTCGTCATCGACTTGAACAAATGCATCTTGACTGGCGCTAACATGCCTTACATATATGAAAGAATGCAGCAACTCGATGCCTGGGCTAGCTCCGCACTAGCACAGTCAAATATCCTTCCAATGGTCCCCCAGTCTATGGGCTGCGGTGACGAAGTGGAGTATACAACCGCGCATAGCATACGCGCTATCGCGCGAATCAAGCTCTCTAGGTATGCAGTCTTTTGATGAAGTTCGAAAACTTGTTCACAAAGATACTCATACGACGTTAGTGCACAAATTAAGGTACACCGATTCAGGGCGTTCTCGGATATTCCACTCTTCATCAAGAAGCATTGCGACCTGACCGCAGCTAATCCCCACAACATGGTAACGGGCGATTTGGCGTCCAAGATGTCCAAAGAACAAGACGGTATGGCGAACATCTCGTGTTGCTGCAGCAATCTGGACTCCTTGCGGCCGCGGCCGTCTACATCGAGCGATTGCACAGCTTCTGCTTCTTCCGCCGGCTCTGCAACATCTGATTATCACTCCATGATACAATTCTCATTTACCAGCGGCTTCCCATACAGCAGCCAGCACTCCGCCAAAGTCTGCTTGAAAGCGTCTCTTACGATCTCACGCATGTTCCCGAGCCTGCCCCTGCCACAGCCGCTCTACGTGTCGAGTGGCAGTAACACGCCCAACCAGGGACTGCCCTCAACGCCACAGAAGCAGCTACCGCGAACAATGCCGTCGTTCGCATGCTGTCTGATGCAAGGAAGCTACGCCTTGTTGATGATATTCTACAAGGCGGCAGTGGAGAAACAAATGTCGGTAGATTACGGGAACGAGTCCACAAGCAGTGCCTCCGACCGACTGATCGAGGAAATCCGTCAAGGCTTGGAGCGTGTCATTGAAACCGTTAAAAATTATGCGATTGCTTTTGAGGCGTTGGATGGTATGAGAGGTAGGCAGCCGCTTCAACGATGTCCCGAAGACACGATTTGACTAACCCTCGTGTCACAGACGAAATCGAAGGTGCATATCACACGGCGTTTCCTCCGGTATAATTTCTCCTCGGTAGCTGGTATTATCCCTCTCAGCTGCTTCATTTTTTCTCTTTCTTTCCCCTTTGTCTCAGATCACGATACCAGACTCTTTTAGAACCAGTGCAGCCCTGGTGGTCTGAGAACTGGACATTATTATCAGCTCTCCCTTCAGCTCATTTCGGTCATAGTATACGTGCTGGCTCTCGTTTCTCCTTACCACACTCACAATGAAGTACGATCACCTCACCGCCCAAGGTCTCTTGTTCTCTAATTAGCGATGTTCTTCTAATCCGCGTACTTGATATATACACAGTTGCTTTCACTCAACATGATCATGTCTAGGTTCAATGTGAAGAACTGGTTCAAGCTGCAACACAAAAATTAATCATCTCTAATTCTAATCGCAAAACACACCCAGAAAGCAATAATAGTACGAAAAGAAGCCAATCCAGATACGGGCGGAGAACCACCAGCAGGCGCCGCTCAGAGTTTGGACCTGATTCCCTCGAGTCTGAATTTGACATCCTTTAGAACTTTGGTGGAGGGCTTCCAATCATCGTATTGCCTTAATAATTGCATTGTCTCTTCGTAGAGCTCACGGCGGACATACTCTTCTTCGAGCATACCCCGCATGGCAAACGGTAGGATATAGGGGTTTGCAGGGGATGGGAGACTCCTTCGGACGTCTAAGGTAGCATTACTGACAGTGGACGTTTCCAAAGCGAATTCAATCGCCAGCCTAAGGGATGAACGTTAGCCTTCTGAGCGTCGGTATCAAGGTCAAGCCAGCGCACCGATAAACAGCTTCGTCGTCATAGAGACGAGAATGACCTTCTCCCATATAAAGGCTCCCTGCCAGCGGAGAGCTCAATTCTCGGATGAGGCCATGGTCCGAAATCCCTAGGTTACGAAGTTTCAGAACGAAACCGACCAGATGGGAAAGACTATCAATAAGGAAAGGATGTTAGCAAGGCGGTAAAGATCAAGCTGCGATATAGGTTGACATACAAGCTTGGTGCATGGACTCTACTATCCACGAAAACTGCGCGGTAGATGTAGGGATGGACCACTGGTGAGAAGAGAGATGACTACGATAAGAGTCAGACTGCGACTTCGAAATAATCCGGTGATAGGTGATCTGTGCCTTACCTCTAGAGATACCAGCTGGTCATCGATACTCCCAATGTAGGTTATCCGAACGCCAAAGTCGAGAGCGCATTTCAACGCCGCTTCATAATCTTTCGAAACTTGGCTATAGGGCAGAGCAAATTCAAACAGCTCCCCCGCCGAACCACTGATCCATCGAGATCTATAATCTGCGAATGGCCCCATATTGACGCCCGCCATAGCGCACACGCCAACACGACTGGCATTCAAGCAACCAAATGCAATGAGTTTCGCAACCAGCATGATCGCGACCGGAACACCTTGACTGTGACATGCAACTAGGATAAAATCGGCTTTCCTTATTTCCTCCACCCAATTGAGAAGTAGCTTCCATAGCAGGTCAACGCGTTCAGCGATGCGGCCCTCGCCTTCCAGTGCAATCTTCTCGACGTCGCAGGCATAGCCATGACTCTCTGTCCACTTGTGGATGGCCTCCGCCGCCATGGTTGCAAATCTCACGGAGGTACCTGTTGGTTGTCCAAGTACTGTCCGTATTAGTGGAGCGGGAAAGTACCCATGCACACCAATGGCCAATGCCCTTTTGATGCTTGGGGGATCTCTGATCCTATAGACATGCTTGTTATCAGGCTCTCTGTGATAGTGCAAGAACCGTCCAATTGTTTGCACCAGAGAGGGTGTTTCTTTCACAGCAAAAGTGTCCGAAAAGCGAGGCAAGACTTGGTTCGGTAGTACTCTCTGCAATTGCTTCGCTGCTCCTGCCTCTGACACTCCTGGCGTTGGTGTTTCTGGAGGAAGGGTCTGCACATGAGAGGGGATTTTGTCAGTGGCAGCAGCACTGCTCTTTGGAGTCTTGATTTTGATGCTGCCTTTCTTAGCGCCTTCAGCTTTCTGTTGTGGTCCGATCTCTTCCTGTTGACTGTCCTGAGGTTGGTTTGAAGATGATCCTTGCACGGTTGAAGCCTCAACTGACAAAGGATCTGCAAGCTGCACTTGATTCGGATTTTGCGATGGATCTCTGAACCACAATGACCATCCCGCCTTAGTGTTCTTGACTTGTGTATCAACTTTACCGTCCGTTCTCTGAGATTCCGCAGGCGGCTGGTTTGAAGACGAGATTGCATGTTTTGAATCATTAACGGGCGCATTTACTGCGGAAGAAGGCTCAAGGGTTTCGGTTTGGGGGTTACCCTTGTGTTCTTCCGGTCTGAGCGTATCCGCCCCCTGTGGCGGCGCAGATGAACCATACCACATCTGAAACCAGGTTCGCTTTTGTGATGACGTAGGAGTTTCTGTGCTCGAAGCAGAGGGTGTTTGCGCACTTATCACAGGGTCGTTCGAGGGAGTTCCACAATTCTTCGGCGCTTGCTCTTCGCCGACCGGCTCTGTCGGTGTACTTTCGGTCTCAGGCGCTCGTTCTGACTGAGCCCCAGTGGGAGAATTTTCAGCTGAGCTTCCTGAATAGAACCATGAGAACCAGCCACTAGCTGGCTTCGAGGACGGTTGAGTCTGATCCGGTTCCACCGCTCCAGCACCTGTCTCGGATGGTGAGGCGTCGGTTGTCTGCTTCAGTTGCTCTCCGTTCTTATCTTCTGTAGCCACTGCAGCCTCCTCGCTTAGTTCTTCTTTCCGAACCGAATTCGTTGCTGTACCGGCAGTATCGAACTGGGAATCGAGTGCAGGAGTGGATGCAGAACCATCGGAAGCAATGTTGATCTTTGTTGTCGTAGCGTCGGCGGGAAGAGATCTGGTCGATGCGCCTTGTTTCTTGGTAAGCTGGAGTGAAGGATGTCTATGTTGCTTTGGAGTGTGAAGGAGGGATTCTGAGGAGGTAGTCATGCTCGATGCTACATTTTGAGCAACTGAAATGCTCTCGCGGGCAACCTCGGTAATAGGTGCCGCCTTAGACGCTTTAGACACTACAGGCCAAAGAGCAGGGTACCAGTTCTAAGAACGAATAACATCAGCTTTACTGGACTCAAAAATCCCATCTCCGTCTATTATAAGGACACAAAAAATTGACTCACACCACTTCCTTGCCCCTGCGAGGTCGAGCTCTCTGCGCCGACTGGGGATGAGGTCACATCGCTGCTCAATGAGGCTGATGACTGCGACTCCGCACCGGACGGGCTGGGCTTTATTCTCTTACGAGATCCCGTAGGCGCCATGGAAGAAAGAAGTGGGACATTACCAAGGCAAATATCAATGTGCAAGTCAATAAAAAGATGAAATGGTTTAGAACGATGATGGAAGATGAGTATTACAGGAGTGCCAGCTAGTGATCAGTGTCCCAACAAAGCCCGCCACTGTTGGCCTGTTGTATCACAACCAAGCTCTCAGGCAGAGACACTGATATCATGTCACATGTTAACTGTGGTCATTTCCACCGCCATAGATACCTGAGGCATAAAGCTGTGGCTGGTGTATCTCTTCACCGCCACGGGAGTTCGGGCGGGACCCGCCAAAGACCAGAAAAATTATTTCCGCCGGGGAGAAATTTATCAGCGGAAGAGGATAACACGCTGGATAAGCCTCTCTGGTTCATTCTTTGACTTCCTTTTGTTCGTTGTGACTATTTTCTTTGATCATTTACACGCCATCTTTTTTGTCGTGCACTTCCCGGATCTTGTCGAGCCCGTCTCGACTACCCATTCATAGAGATGGCGATCCAAAAAAAGGTACGACAGGCTCACTTAGTCCATCTACATTGGAAATTCTCTTTGCGCTAACAGCAACCAGCACGGTAAAGGTCGTTTGGACAAGTGGTATCGGCTTGCGAAAGAAAAAGGATACCGAGCAAGAGCTGCTTTTAAATTGATCCAGCTAAACAAGAAGTATGGCTTCTTGGAAAAAAGCAAAGTCCTTCTGGATCTTTGCGCAGCTCCTGGTGTACGTGCAGTCATTCTCTTCTTCCCCTTAGTCTCTTTACTTATGATCAATTAGTCGTGGTGTCAAGTAGCGGCAGAATGTATGCCCACACAGAGCATCATTGTCGGTGTCGACCTCGCCCCAATCAAGCCAATTCCTCGAGTCATTACTTTTCAAAGTGATATTACAACAGAAAAGTGTCGCGCAACGATCAGACAACATCTGAAACACTGGAAGGCAGATACCGTTCTTCACGATGGAGCTCCTAATGTTGGTACGGCGTGGGTTCAGGACGCTTTCTCCCAGGCGGAGTTGGTCTTGCAGTCGATGAAGTTGGCGACGGAGTTCTTGGTTGAGGGTGGTACCTTTGTCACCAAGGTCTTCAGATCGAAGGACTACAATCCTCTGCTCTGGGTTTTCAAGCAGCTCTTCACGTCTGTGGAAGCGACAAAGCCTCCTTCTTCCCGAAATGTCTCCGCAGAAATCTTCGTCGTCTGCCGTGGATTTAAAGCTCCAAAACGCATTGACCCCAAATTCCTCGACCCTAAGCATGTTTTTGCAGAAGTGGCAGATGCCACACCAAATAACGAAGCGCGTGTTTTCAATCCGGAGAAGAAGAAGCGAAAGAGAGAAGGTTACGAGGAAGGTGATTACACACAGTTCAAGGAAATACCGGTCACGGATTTCATCAACACGACTGATCCAATCGCGATTCTTGGTACTTATAATAAGCTCAGCTTCCAACAATCTCCGGGAGGAGATCTTGCGTTGGCGACTCTGAACAGATTGGAAGAGACCACGGACGAGATTCGAACCTGCTGTGAGGATTTGAAGATTCTGGGCAAAAAAGAATTTCGAAATCTGCTCCGCTGGCGCTTAAAGGTCCGTGAAAAGTTTGGGCTTGTGGTCAAAAAAGGGCAATCCAAGCCCGATGAACCTGAGGAGGTCGCAGAGATAGCTCCCATGGATGAAGAGTTGGCCATCCAGGAAGAGCTACAACGTCTCACGGAGAAGGAGGGCTCCAAGCGCAAGAAGGAAAGGCGTAAGGAGAATGAGAAGAAGCGCAAGGAGATCGTACGCATGCAAATGCATATGACTACGCCTATGGACATTGGAATGGAGCAACTTGGGCCCGGTGGCGATGACGCAACGTTCTCTTTGAAGCGAGTGGAAAGAGATGGGGCAAGAGACGTCATTGCCTCTGGAAAAGTAGCGGAAATTGAGAGTGACAGTGAGGACGATCAAACGGAATCTGCTGTTGACGAAAGCGATGACGAAGGCGACCAATTGGAGAGGGAACTCGATTCGTTGTACGAACGGTACCAGGAACGCCGAGAAGACCGGGACTCCAAAGTAAGGGCAAAGAAAGCACGAAAAGACTACGAGGCGGACGAATGGGACGGCTTCTCAGACTCCGGAAAGGAAGACGACGAGATATCAGAGGAAGAGGGCGCGTCCGAAGCGGCGGTCAAGCCAGCACCTCCTAACTCGGGAACACTCTCCAGCAAGGCCGCGATGTTCTTCGATCAAGACATTTTCCAGGATCTGGGTGATGTCGACGACATGGAGGACGAGGACAGCGCAATTGAAATGCAGGAGGACGATAAATCCGCTAAGAAGGACTCCGCTTCGGAGAAAAAGACGCCCAAGGATGCAAAGAAAAAGGCACAGGCCACCGAGGAGTTTTCAGACAGCGAGCCTGAAGAGCTTGACGACCCACGAAAGAAGAACGGCCAACTCGGTATGTTTCCACAAGGAGGTGCTTTTCGGATGGAGTTACTAACCAATTTTAACCGCAGATATCGATATTATCACCGCAGAAGCCATGGCGCTTGCCCACCAAATGGCCACTGGTGAAAAGAAGTCCCAGGATATTGTTGATGACGCTTTCAATCGGTACACCTTCCGGGACGTTGACGGTCTCCCCGAATGGTTCCTCGACGACGAAGGCAAGCATTCTAAGCTCCAACGGCCTATCACGAAGGCGGCTGCGGCCGCAATCAAAGAAAAGCTGCGTGCCATCAATGCTCGTCCCATCAAGAAGGTGATGGAGGCTAAGGGCCGTAAGAAGTTCAAGGCCGCTCAGAGACTCGAGAAATTGCGCAAGAAGTCTGCTTTGCTGGCAGATGACGAGGCGCTCAGTGAAAGGGACAAGTCGCAGGCCATTTCGAAGTTAATGAGTAAAGCGGTCAAGAAGAAGCCCAAGCAGCAGGTGAAGCTGGTTGTTGCTAGGGGAGCCAACAGAGGTATCTCCGGCCGTCCACGCGGAGTGAAGGGCAAATACAAAATTGTGGACTCGCGTATGAAGAAGGATATTCGGGCTCAAAAGAGGTTGGCAAAGAAGAAGAAATAGACGCGCAGGAAACTATGTGTATGATATTGGCATTTTTCAATCATACACTCCGTACATATGAACTACGACTTGATACCCTCAGGGCTGGCTTTACTTCGGTAGACTAGTAGAAAACAGGAAGAGCGATAGAATTTACCTGGATGGTTGTTGTAATTCACCATGTCTAGTCCTAGATAAATGTTGGCATTAACCTTTAAAACATGTGTGGCTCAACAGTGAATTGTTGATATTCCTCAGTCTTAAAAGACCCCACAGTTGTGGAGTGCATAAGTGGTGAATACTAATGTACAAATTAAGCCTAATATAGAAATTCTAACCCGCTGTGGCAATGGCTAAAGGGCTTAGTGCCTTAGGGCCTGAGGCTATCAGTGAATGATCATCTGTCTTGGCGTGCTCACTTTTCGCGGCTCTTCTTCCCTCTTCCTTGTGCTCTTTACCTCTCTACTTCAAGTCATTTTCTATCTATTTATTTGCATTGCATTTCTTGTTAATCATTCTTCTGCATGGGACATTTGCATCTGAACTCCATATCATAGCGTGTCTATTGCCTTCTTTGTCCATATTTCTACACCCGTCTACATATTTTTACCTCCCCCCCGCAGGCATACTCCCGTCCGCTGACTCCGCTCCATGGGATTTTTCGATCACCTCCAGAAAGGAGGCGCTTTCTCACTGCAGGCTCAGAAGCCACAAATTCGCAAGGTTGTCCAGACCCGGCCCGCAGCACCCTCAAGGTCTTCGTCGCATACCCCCGTCACATCTTCGTCGCAGACCTCACCCCCGGAGAAGATCAAAAGACCACGAGACTCCACTAGCCGACCTGCCTCGAGGGATCCTGATCGTCGTCCATCGAAGCGTTTAAGTACCCCTTTGCGAAACAGGAAACGGGCAACCCCCGAGCAACGGCTATCGAGTGACGACGATGACGCAAGTGATACGGATACATCATTTGAGTTGCGCAAGCGGGCGAGAACGGAGGATAGCGCGGAGCCTGACCTCGCGAGGCGCATACGGTCTTTGAAAGCATTTTCGGAGGAGAACATCAAGCCACTGCCGTTGGTCCACGCTGCAGATATCACAACCAAGCAAAAGGCCGGAAACTTTACACCAGCGTTTGGTAGGGCAGACCGGCCGACGGAGATTCTTCTGCAGTATCCTAGTGCTTCGCAGAAAGAAAGGTACGCACTTTAAGGTCTAGTGATACCCATAATTCAGGCTAACTGTTCTATTCGGTGTAGATACAACCTCGTTGTGCCCCGCGACAAAGATGATTTCAAGCCTATTGATGATATCGTTCATGTAATCGACACTGTTTCCGAGAACTATATTCCTGAGAGCGAGGCGGATTTTTTCAACAATGAGTCTACAGGTATCAAACGAAGGTTGCGTCGAGCTCTGGCACATTCGTCCGAAACGGAATTTCGAGAAGCTGTGGCCGACTACAATCGTGAGATCGAACGGTTGAGACGTAGTGGGACCATTGCTAAACATCTGGACGCGACACATCGCTTGAACCTGCCGCTGGTGGAGAGGATCTTGACACAGATTTATGCGCGTACAGTTTCCCCCCGAGTCGAATCTCTTCGCCAGTACGAGAACGGAACAGACAACGTCTACGGGGAGCTCCTACCTCGTTTCATCAGCACAATCTTCAAAGAAACTCGACTAAAATCGGGCCAGGTTTTCGTCGATCTGGGATCTGGTGTGGGTAACGTCGTTTTGCAAGCCGCGCTTGAAATTGGATGTGAAAGTTGGGGTTGCGAGATGATGGCCAATGCTTGTGACCTGGCAGAACTTCAGCAGACCGAGTTCAGAGCACGCTGCCGGCTCTGGGGTATTGCGCCAGGGAAAACACACCTCGTCCGCGGAGACTTCCTGCAAGAGCAAAGCATCATCGATGTTCTGAAACGCGCAGATGTTGTTCTGATCAACAACCAAGCCTTTACACCACAGCTCAACAACGAGATTATCAACCACTTCCTGGACATGAAGGAGGGCTGCCAGATTGTGTCGCTCAAGTCTTTTGTTCCTGCCGGCCATAAGATTCAGTCTCGCAATCTGTACTCTCCGATCAATCTTTTGAAAGTCAAGCAGTTGAATTACTGGTCAAACAGTGTCAGCTGGACTGATGTTGGGGGCACCTATTTCATTGCCACCAAAGATAGCTCCAGACTCAGGGCTTTCGCGGATAGCATGGAGTAAGTGAACTCGGCCATCACGATTGGTTTCATTACTGTTGCATGGCATTACGACAAAGGGCGTACAACCCTGGCTTTACCTCGCCTTCCCGACATTTTGGTTTCTATGTCAATATTTTCGCATTGGGTAACCCCGTATATATCAGCATTCTGATTGTTGACATCCTTTCGGGTCATGCCTTTGAGCAATGTTTTTTCTTTTGGAAATATCCTCTCTTGTTATGTGATACCTTTTTGTTATGATGGTCCACCATCCTTTTTGGCATACTTCATCAATTCGATCGCGAGATGGCCTTCATGTCATAATCCATGTGCGTGCAGCTTAGAGGCGAAGGCCAATTCGTGGTCAGAATGAAGAGACGCGCGCTGTCTGCGGTCGGTCTGTCGAGCTGGATTGACTTTTGGCATTCCTTGTATGGATAGATGAGTCAGCTAGACCGGTACAATATCAATATGATGTACATAGAACATCGTTAACCGGGGCTGACATATTGAAGATGGAAGCTCTTTTTTGGGCCCGGGACCCCTAATCAAATGCAGAGGACTCGGTCCATATCCCACCATCGGCGATGCAGCTCAGGAGAATTTCGAGGCATCATTCATAGCCTCTGCTTCTCTGCCCATCCTGGCCATCCACCGATCAACCAGCTCCTGGTTCTCACGTTGTAGCCTGCCGGACCGCTCTTCGGCCATGTTAAGCTGCAGGTTCAGAGTCGCGAGTTCGTCTTGGAAGTCCTATCAAGCGATCGTGTCAGCCAAAGGAATGACGCCATGTCGGATGAACGAATGACATGCCTCGAGCAATTTAGCCTTCCCCTTCAATTCTTCATCCCTATCTTTTACGCGCATTTGTAGATGGGTCACTTCACTCTCCAAATTATGGATACGTCGTCCGTCTTGCGTGCTTCTCTTGCGTAGCTTCTCCAACTCGGTGCTCACCTCCGTCAGCCGGGCTTGCAACTCGGCACGAGCACGCTGGGCTTCGGAAAGATCCGCACGTATAGTTGCCAGAACATCAGGAACAGCCGGTCCTGCCGACGTCTTCCCAGCTGCAGCGATCACTGTATGTTTGTCTCCAGCCCCTGTGAGGTTTTGAGCGCCTTGAGCTCCGGCGGATGCAATTCGAGCAGTTCGATCGGCCAGCTGCGTATCTAGATCGTTGACAGTGCGTTAGATTATCACACTACAGACCTTCACAGGTGCGAGGCCATGAGCCTCGCCAGTAGCATACAAGCATTATAGAGAGCGACATTTGCCTTTTCTCGGCGATCGCGAGCCGCCAGAGCGGCGGAGTATTCATTCCTCCAGTGAGCCATGTGATAGTCTTCCAGCGATGAGGCGGGACTGTTGACGGCGGTTCTCGTCGCGTTACGAATGCATTTTTAATTATGAAGATGGCACAAAGCAAAAGAGGTCAGTAAATGATAATCAAGGCTCGACAGTCTTCTACTACTGCGATCTTTCATGGCAAGCAAATCGTCGTTGATAAGCGTCGATAACGGATAATGTCTCAGGCACCCTTTTCCACCGCCTCGTCCACCGCTCGGGCCATCGTGCATCATCGAACCCAACCGGTGCCTGTTAGCGTCGGCTCATCACTGCAAGACCCAACAGCTGCGCTGCTGACTGTTGCTGCTCCTCATCTCTACTACATACGCCCAGTCTACCTCGACCTTTTTGCCTTGTGAGGACTGCAGACCTTCTCATCCTTCTCTGGCACCTCTGCGCTTTCGACAGGCTTTCCGCATTTCCCTTATCCTTTGCTAGGAGTATCCTCCTGCCTTTCCCCGCTCTCCACCGCCATGGCGTCACGCAAGAAGGTCTTGCTGAAGGTACATTTTCCTCGACCCATACGAGCAGCTAAACCTCTTGGAATTACTGGGCGCTTACTCACGTATCTTTGGGACCCCTAGGTGATCATTTTGGGCGACAGTGGTGTTGGCAAAACGAGCTTGATGAACCAATATGTCAGTGTTCTCATTTCGGCGATTTAATATGGATACCTACCGTCCAAACCGCTAACCTCCGTCCGATCGGCAGGTCAACAAGAAGTTCAGTGCAAGCTACAAGGCCACTATCGGCGCCGATTTCCTTACGAAAGAGGTGCTCGTAGACGACCGTCTGGTAACAATGCAGGCATGTCTACCACCCATGGCTCCCACATTCGCCAAGGACTGCAATTAACCTGTGGATAGATCTGGGATACTGCGGGTCAAGAGCGATTCCAGTCTTTAGGTGTTGCATTCTATCGCGGTGCGGATTGCTGCGTTCTGGTATACGACGTGAATAACTCCAAGAGCTTCGAGGCTCTCGACAGTTGGCGCGATGAATTCCTCATCCAAGCGAGCCCTCGCGACCCCGAGAGCTTTCCTTTCGTACGATTCGCCCTTGCGTCCCCTGATTTCTGATGTACAAATGGACAGACATTGACAGTTTACAGGTTGTAATCGGCAACAAGATTGATGTGGAGGAAAGCAAGCGGATGATTTCTTCGAAACGCGCCATGACTTTCTGCCAATCCAAGGGCAACATTCCTTACTTCGAGACTAGTGCTAAGGAAGCAGTCAACGTGGAGCAGGCTTTCGAGGGTATGTGACCAATTCTCGCTCAGACACAAACAGAGAACGCTGTGCTAATACGCTGAAAGTCATCGCCCGAAGCGCCCTGGCTCAAGAAGAGGCCGAGGAGTTCAACGGCGAATTCAGTGATCCCATCAACATCCACCTCGACAGCGAACGTGACGGGTGCGCCTGTTGATGCGCTCCTGTATGTCATGACCTTTGAACGATTTACAGCACCGCTAGTATTGTTGATCCATTCATGTCGTGCGTTTGTGGTTTGTAGAGCTGTTTCTGTCTTCGTTCCATTTGGCGAGCTTGGAGGATTGTACTTTCTACGATAGTTTGGGATCCATATATACCTTCAAAGTTCCTCGGTGTACCAAGTTGCCTGTTTCCTATTGTCTGTCGGGTCGCAAGGGGTATCATATGGGTTTCGAGCTTTTGCCTCTTCTTTTCTTGCTTATCTGTGATAACCTTCTACTCTTTCGAACAGCATACTCAATCGATCGAGTGTCACGCATATAATCCTGCTGCACACGCGCTTATTTTCTTGTAGCTTCTATCATTTAATTATTTAAAGAAAGCTAATAACAAATAATGAGATTGGACCTTCGGCGCAAAAAAGAACAATGATACTGGTATGCTGAGTAGATAGTAGCCGTGACCAAGTCTCGTGCTTATCAGGGCGAGCTCGTGATGCTTGGCATAGGATCATCACGGATCTCCAGGATCGGAATGAATCCCCTCTTCGAGGAACTCATGCTGAAACACTGAGCAGGCCATCTGCCGTCCACACAGCCTGTTGTCAAATGCGATTCATGGACTCGATCCTCTATCCTAGTATCAGCGCACCACTATCCGCAGGATATCGTGCTCCATGATTCATAATCAGCAAAATTGGTCTTATCGGTCGGGTACCTTCAATCAATGACCAGGCTCCTCGTCGCTCGTTTCTTCGCCTTATCTTTATCAGAATCGTTCTGTTTCCCATAAGTTGTTCAATACTACAACTTTGCCATGGAGACGTATACTTGGCGTGGCCCCAGCTGGACTGGTG
The DNA here is from genome assembly GCA_014281905.1 of Aspergillus hiratsukae. Taxonomy (NCBI): domain Eukaryota; kingdom Fungi; phylum Ascomycota; class Eurotiomycetes; order Eurotiales; family Aspergillaceae; genus Aspergillus; species Aspergillus hiratsukae. Next base: position 128,386 of record JACBAD010002111.1, read on the forward strand.
CCGCAAGACGGTCGCTGGGCATCTGCCTCCTTCTACTCGTGGTGGTTTTGTGGACAGCTTCGAACTTTCTGGCCAGTGTATGTGCATCTGGAGAAGAGACTTTTGAAATGATTCTAATTGATGCTGTGCATCTGGGACTTCGTTATGGCTGTTATCCTACTATACACGTGCTAACTGTCCATTGTCTGTCCCTTCTAGACCATCTTCGCCGATAATTCATACTCGAAACCGTTCTTTGTGACCTACATCAACAGCTCGCTGTTCATTGTTCCTCTCTTCTCGATCATCCTGGCCAGATTATTCAAACTATGGCGCCAGGATAGACTGTCTCAGATCGATTCTATTGAGAGCCTGTTGCTCCATCTTGATTCCCACGATTCGAAGCCCCAGGCATCTTTCGCGGATATACAGCAGAGTGAGGACGAAGTTGATGGCTCTGCCAAGCTGGGCTTGAGGGCAACTGCGAAACTGAGCTTCCAATTTTGTCTATTATGGGTACGGAATCCGCGTGACAAGCATCTTTGGTATACAAACTAACAAGCACGAACAGGTTCTTGTAAGTTAACTTCTGCCAACATACCAGCTCTGAGCCGACGCCTGACTTGTACAGGCAAATTACTTCGCAATGGCCTGCCTGCAATACACAACAGTAGGAAGTACCACCATCCTAACTTCAACTAGCGGTACGTATTCTGCAACCGCACCGGGCCCGGTTGATAAATCCGAGGCTAACACATCCCCAGGGGTCTGGACACTCATCTTCGGCGCAATGATCGGGGTGGAACGGTTCACCCTGCGCAAACTCGCCGGCGTTATCGCTTCCGTGATCGGAATCATCCTCATCTCCCGCGTAGATCTGTCGTCGACGGACTCCCCGCAGGCAGACGATGGCAGTCCCGGTGCTTTCCCCCACAAGACGACCGCCGAGATCGCCCTCGGCGACGCGATGGCCGCATTCAGCGCTGTCATGTACGGCGTCTACACGATCGTCCTGAAAAGGCAAGTCGGCGATGAGTCGCGAGTCAACATGGTGCTGTTTTTCGGGCTGGTGGGACTCTGGAACATGCTCCTGCTCTGGCCGGGGTTCATCGTCTTACATGTAACCGGAATCGAGCCGTTCACTCTCCCTGACACCGGGAGAATCTGGACTATAGTGCTGGTAAGAAATACGTCGGAACCCCGTGGCACTCGTGAACTGACGCTTGCATTTCTACAGGTAAATTCATTCTCATCGCTAGTTTCGGATATATGTTGGGCGTATGCGATGCTCCTGACCACCCCGCTTGTTGTGACTGTCGGGCTGAGTCTGACCATCCCGCTTTCGCTTGTGGGTCAAATCTTCCTGCAGGGACAGTATGCAAGTGCAATGTACTGGGTTGGTGCCGCTATAGTGTTTTTATCATTCCTGGTAGTCAACCATGAGAGTCGGGATGATAAGCTGGAGGCTAGCTCGGCGGCCGGGTATGATGCTGTCCCTGGTGACGAGACGGGCGATACGGCGCGATGAAGAGTTTCCATACCGCTTGGGCCTAGAACTGAAGCCTTTTACGTCCTTCATACATCGTTATCCTTGATAGACAGAAGACCAATAATGAATTAAAATTATTAGACCTCAAGCAGCCCGGGTGCAACACTAATCAGGCACTGATTTCCATCGTCCGTTGCCAAAGGAAAAACATCATGAAAGACACAGGCAAGGAAAATATCGGAAGGAACGAGATCATTATAGTACAGCAAAAGAAGAATTCAACACTGGTCATCAAAAATTGCCATGAACTCGCCAATGTTGAGTAGTCCCGGTATCCCACGAGAGCAGTACAAGAAGGGATGGAAAAGAAGAAGAAAACGACCATCACAAGAAGGGGTATGTACGTCATGAAACAGAATATGATAGCAAGGAAGAAACGCTGTGTGAACGAGAGGACCCTAGATCACTTGAGATCTGCAATGAGTGAGGAAAATAGTGGAAATGAAGGGATTGAACATTGAAAGTGAGCCAATAGCTTAAGCATACGTGTTGGCTTGTCCACATCAAAAATTAATATTTATGCTGCTGATGCTCCTGGTGCAGGTTCCAATTTCTTGCGCGCAACAAGAATGCTTTTCAAGGAGCCTAACCACTTGGCGAGAGATTCTTCGTCAGGTGCGCATAGTCGATATGATTTGTCTTCGGCGATTATCTGAAGACAAAACTTCTTTGAACGTGAAAGAGGGTCAACTTCGGCGGCTTCGATGACCTGAGCCATGGGCAAGATTTTGATAGCGGAGTACTCCTAGTCGTCAATGTTAGCTTCTTGCCTAGCCACACTTGAGATTATGTCATATAGGGCTGTCATACTTGTTCATCCTTGTAGAACCCAAGGCTCTTTGGTCTCAAGACGACCCACAGACGCTTCCACTGGCGCACCGCGCCTTTGATTCGAAGGCACTGGAGATAACCGTTGCAAATAACTCTCTCTGGATCACGGAGGATTCCCAAGTCCTGACTGCGACCAACATCTCGCGGTTGAAGTTGTTGTCCACCCACAGGGGCCGAGGTTGACAAATACTGCAGGGAACGGTTGGGTTTCATGCGGGTACTGGTGTTGCTTCCAGGTCCATCAGACCACTCTGAATAGGAAGTAATTTCATTTCCCGAGTGGTCCTGTAAGGAGCCATATCGATTGGAGTAGCCAGGTGAAAGTGACCGTCCCAATTCAGGCGAGCTTGCTCTTCCAGGATGTTCGAATTCCGAGTGATCTGTAGTATCCTCGACGTGCTGCCTATCGGTCGGTGGCGCAATTGTCTCCCGCGACAGAGCCAGGAAGGCTTCTTCTTCCTCGTCCGCACGAGTTTCGGCTCGAATACGTTTAATCCAATCTTCTGCATCCTTCTCCGACAAAGCCTGGAAGCGGTAATTTTTGGATGGCGAGAATATACCGAAGACGTGTTGTCGAGACGATCGCGGGGATTTGACCGGAGCAACGGCTGTGACTTCCGAAAGAGTTATGGAAGCGCGGAGCCTCGTCGCTTCCTCATCTTTATATACTGACAGGAGGTTCGGGCGGAGGACGAGGTAGGCAGGCTTCCAAGAAGCTCTAAATGCCTGGGAGAAGATATCAGTTACCGCAAAACAAGAAGCGGTTCTGTATTGAAAAGCGACTTACATGCTTGTGTTTCACTCGACGATACACTTTTCCAGTTTTCAGGACTCGATCGAATTCAAAGCTACCGTTTTCGTTCACCGGAGAGAATGTGTCCAGGTTGACATGGCCATTGCGAAAGGCGGCGGAAGGGTGTATAGGCCGTAAAAGCGTAGCCTGCTGGACAGTGCCGTCGGGAAACTGAATCGAGGGGCCTTTCATATGCGCCTCCGAGTTATTGGGCGGGCAGCAGCTCGACAGTGTTTGATTCATCGTGGTCGCAAACTTCCTCTCGAAGGGGCAAAATTGAGATTATGATAAATCAAAGAGGTTTAGTATAGAGACCACATACCCAGGCCGCAATCTGAAGCGAAAAAGCGTGCCTATTGATGAAGATTGTATTCCAAAATTGTATGTCCGCATCTGAAAAGACGGCGGGATAGGTCCCTATGAAATACAGAGGAGCACCTGAGAACGTAGGCAGAAACGATGGGAATCTTTCTGACTAGTTCCCAGGTGATGGGCAACTTTCTGTCTGATTGTCTGAGAGGCGAGATAATTGTCGAGACGGTGTCACAAGCACCGACTTCTCTGGGGCTTGTCAGGAGGGGTGAAATTAACCCCGAATTGGAAGAAATTAAGATGCGGCGACGACGGTCGTGTGGAGAAGGATGAGAGGGTAGATATAGAATGCGCTGCACTCTCTTGTGCTCAAGGTCGTTCGTCGAGATGAAGCTGAAAGTAGGAGGAAATGAATTAGGGAACAGTTACCCTTTCTCGAAGGAAGTTCCTCCATCACAGTCCCATGGAACGCATGGGCGGTTCTTTTAATGAGTACTTGGTAGATCATCCGACAGGAGATGCTTCAAAGTCTGGGACGTCGGATGAAGCTACGTACTACTAACTACTAGTAGTCTTAAGGAGTATCTACACTAAGGTAGTAGAGGTGAGGGCGGCAAATCCCTCCTTTCCTGAATCAAGCTCTGTTTCGAATCGACTCCTTTTCTGCTGGTTGATTGGACTTGAATCTTCTTCGCGATCATCTTTCACATACAGAATTCGATGGCAACGTCCACAGATTTGGTATAGATTCAACGTGTCTTGAATGCTCGATGTACTTCGCGCTTCAGTACTGGCTGTGCTTGTCTTCTCAAGGGGGCAAACCTACTCATATGCATAAGTCGTGCTTGATTCAGCAGCAATAGCTTATTGCAAGAGTAGGCGGGTTATTAGATAGATGCTGTTAGTGGCCGACCGAGGATAATCTTATGAATATAACCCCTTAATGTTTGACGCTGGATGTAAGTAGCTCAGCTACATACCTGCGTGGAAATACAGGTGAATTATCGGAACGCTTCTCAGAGAGAGAATAATAATGATAACAAATCATTTCATTACTCCAACTCTTGAGGTGGGATTGAAGATTCGAGCTTGTGTTCCAACTTCGAGGACCGCTCACTAACTTCTAGTCTAGCTACTCCGTCTCCGTACCATGTCTAAAAACAGCGACGTACTAACCACGGTCCAGACCTTCGCTGTGTCGGCTGTTGAAGGCTTGAAGCGAAAAAGGGAGGCACAAGAGGCCACCTTGTCAATCCCTTAGACCACGGGTCACGTGTGGGTCCGAATGGTTCGACTTCAGGGATGAGGTCGATATCTCGCGTATTATCGCAATTTTAGCTTGATGTACGCGAAATACCAAGTCATGAGGTTACCTACTGAGGTACGTATCTAGGGATGTACTTACTCCTCCTTTGGTAAGGCAAGAACCCTGATGCATGCTCGAGACGGTCATTACTGTCATTACTTTACATGGTTTCTTTCTGTATCATCGGGCTGGTACTCCATCATGAGCCCTAGGTACCTGTAGGAGTACTGTAATTAAGGGAGGACTTTCTTGAGATGATAGTCTTCAGGAAGGCACACACACATACACGCTGGCATGCCTCTTTCAATTATGACCGGAGAGTGCTGAGGGGCGTGGGAGGATCTGCTGATGATAACAGTTCTCCTCTACCGTTCCTCTCTATGTACTGTGTAGTACCTTGAATTATCAGTGCTGTAGGTACCTGAGTCCATATGCGACTATGCATGCTTCGTAGGATAAAACACCAATCAACTGATTATCAAATCCCCATAATCGTACCTGCATGCCATGGAGAGTATCATGAGCTGCGTACTCCAAGAGATGCCTGGGTGGACGAATGATCAATGCGCTCGTCTATAGCAGAATATCGGAACCAGAGAAAAGGGTGATGGTGATGTTCCCTTGTATTGCGTCTCTGTAATTATCAGTTACCGACAATATTAATCTTACTCATTCCATCACTGGTAATGACTCGCTTACCTACCTTACCTTAGTGATCTGATAGTACCTTAAACTGGTCTAAACTCAAGTCCTGCCAGTACCATAGGATCGTAGATTCAGGTATCTACTGATATATTACGGCTTGAGCCGCCTGTAAACTTACCGTTCCGGTGTGACAGACTGACAGTGACCCAGAGCGAGCGGCTTGCGCCTCCTGGGGCTTGGCGGAATCTCCCAAATTCTCCCATCCTCAAACCTTCGCCCCGTCGTTGGCTGTCTCCCGCAGTTTTCCACCTCCCCATCCAATTCTTCCTCCCCAACCCCATCTGTGATTGATGACCTCGTCGACTACCCCCGTGTCTTCGGCCTCATTGCTTAGGACAACGGTCCCCTGCGTTGCTTTCAACGCTTTTCGCACCTGCTCGCATCAGGTCGATTGAAGAGGGAAAAGTTGGAAAGAGAAAGGAGGTTCTCCTCCGGCCACTCGTTTTTCTTTGCTGGTCGTTTTTTTCTTTCTTGATTTTATTCTTACCTTGTTCTATACTCTTCTATTCGCATTCCTGTCCATATTTCTGCAGTCTGCAGCTGGTACACATCCATCGGCCTCCGATTCCCTGCGGGCTTCGCGTGCGGATTGTTGCAAAGAACTTCAGCATCTCTCGTCTGCTCATCAATCACGGCTCTTGTTCAGACTAGGCTGCTCGTCCGGACTCGGACAGGGCCTTGAAACTTACCGCTGGAACCTGATATTGGTGTTTCGCGTCGACTTGTTCGGAGTCGACGCAGTGTGGAGACACTGCCATCATGAGTTTCATTCAACGTCTTGTGAAGCGGTTGCCCTCTACGCCGAGCATACCCTTCGATGACAGCTCACGCGAAAAGGCTCGGAATTTTTCCAGATTCGCTTTCCTGAAGCGCAGGATACGATTAAAGGGCAACTCGTCGATTTCCATACCCCTAGGCTTTGTTCTCTTATTCCCATGCCTTGTGATTGTCCTCATTTTGCTCTTGTTCGTACGACATCCAGCCTCTCCTGGAGGAATTCTCATTCCGGCAGGCACTCCGCCCTCGATCAGGTTCGGCTCGCATCCACAGCCCTTTCATCATACCCGTCCTCAAAGCTAACGTGCCATTGTTCCCTACAGGAGAATAAGTGAGAGATATGATAAGGTCTTTGCTACTGGCTGCTTGCCAGTTGAAGAGGTGCCGCCTGACTATAAACGGGCAAATGCTGCGTTTGTCGTCCTCGCCCGTAATAAGGAATTGGATGGTGTCATTCAGTCACTCAAATCCATCGAGCGTCACTTCAATCGCTGGTACCACTATCCATACGTATTCTTGAACGACGGCGACTTTGACGATGACTTCAAGGCCACGGTTAAGAATTACACGAGCGCCCCTGTGGAGTTTGGCAAGATCGATGAGACCATGTGGGGTTTCCCAGATTGGGTTGACCACGAGGTTGCCAAGGAGGGTATCAGAAAACAGGGAGATGCTGCAATCATGTATGGAGGAATGGAAAGTTACCATCATATGTGCAGATTCTATTCCGGGTGAGTGTCTCGCGGCTTGTCGTGGTTAACTATGATTAACGTGCCGGCAGCTTTTTCTACAAGCATCCTCTCCTCATGAAGTACGAGTGGTACTGGCGTCTTGAACCGGAGATCAAGTACTTCTGCGATATCACATAGTACGCATACACCTTCCATCTCTGCAACTGGATACATCCTCTAACCACGCATAATAGTGACCCTTTCATCATGATGGCCGAGGCCAATAAGACTTACGGTTTCACTATCGCCGTCAAAGAACTTCGCGAAACTGTACCCAACATCTTCCGCTACGCGTCCGCCTATATGCGAAAGAATGATCTCAAGTCGAAAGGACTTTGGGAGATGTTTCTTGAGAAGCCTGAAGAGACGGAACCCAAGCCGGAAGAAGAGAAGAAGGACAAGCTTCCCGAGGAGATACTCCTTGCCGATCCGGGCGAGAACGCACTTCCTGAGGTTGATCCGGAGGCTATGGAGGGCGAGAAGTACAATATGTGTCATTTCTGGAGTAACTTCGAAATCGCACGCCTTGATTGGTTCCGCAGCAAAGAATATGAGGATTTCTTCGAGATGATGGACAAGAGCGGGGGCTTCTGGATGGAGAGAGTATGTGTTCTACGGGTTCTTCGTCTTTGTTTGACTGGACTGACAATTTTTCTTAACAGTGGGGTGACGCGCCTATCCACTCGCTAGCCGCTGGCGCTCTTTTATCTCCCAGCGACATTCACTACTTCCGTGATTTTGGCTATCGTCACACGACGATCCAACACTGTCCTGCAAATGCGCCTGCGCGACAACTGCCCCGAATTCCATATCTGGAAAAGACCACGCTTGATGAGAAGTCGCGAATTGAAGAAGATGAATACTGGGCGGCTATTGACGCCGTCAAGGAGAACGGTGTCGGTTGCAGATGCAGGTGTGATACTGATATTGTGGATGTGGAAGGCAAACAAGGCAGCTGTCTCTCCGAATGGGTAGAAGTTGCTGGAGGATGGGCATCTCCATAGACCTGAATTGCCTTTGGAACCCATCAATGTACGCTGTATAATGTTTGCAACTCCCTTTCCATGCCTACTTGTTCGATTATGAGCGCTACTTGGGTCGCCCTGGGAGTTATTTGCTTGGGTCTGCAGAGTTGTTGGCCGTGGGGTTCTTCTGGACGGCGTTTAACGGATCTGACGACTTCTCATACGGAAGACAGTGTGACACCCTCATATTGACAGATTCATCTAGCGTGCTTCGTACATCTTGTTTGGATTGCCACGTTCTATCATTCTTGTCGAAATCTTCGTTCCCTTTCAGAAACACACTTGACCGACTTTCGGAAGAGTTTTGTTTTGCGCATTGGCTGATCCGACTCTTCGACCAATGTGGCTCTCAAAGCTGTGGCTCAGTCTCCTTTCCGCAGGGCTCTTGGACTGATGCCTTTGAGAGTCGTCCTCCGGCCTGTCGCGGTTTTGAGGTAGTCCTGTTTTCTGATCGCCATTCGCCGAACCCTCAACAGAGCGTCCTCAGCAACAGTTTGGGAATAGTCATGCAACGATATGGCCATCTCAGACTCTCAAGGCCTCGCATTATATGTGAATGGAGGATGACACAGTGGCAATGTGACCGTCATTGAGGCCTCTGATATCTAATCATCAAACTCCCTCCTCTTTTTCGCCATGCCTCTTGATATTGATATTTGCCCCGCTGTCCCCTTTCAACCCAGTATCCCCTTTTCTTTTTCTGTCCTTCTGCATTTAATACATGAAGACTGTACATATTGTCCCCCATGAGCCCCCTTTAAGGAAGGGCCCTTCATATGCGTCATTGAGTCTACAAATAATACACCTGAGCATGACTGTCCATAGAACATGAGCTAATCCTCTTTGTGACGCCTCCCCAAATCGAATTACGTGTAAGCTTGTACCTACCGTTGTGATTATGCATTTACAGAAAGAAGGACCAGCTTCCGCCCCCAGAGCAATTCCGAAGATGAGTAAGGATAGGGAGAAGAGCGCATATGGAGTGGCATCCGAGTACAGATTAGGTCCCTTGGATCCCATTCAGGATGTCTGGGGACTCCGAATCTCAGTAAAGTGGAGAGGCTAATACTCCATACTGTGGCCCTCTGGCCCTTACATTGAGGTACATGTACTCCATAGTCTAGCCCTGTTCGGGTTTAGCCGCTACTTTTATCGTTATCAGTTGCTACAAAGATAATGATCAACGACTGAATGACGATGTCTCATCCTGATGGTAAACACCACATGATGAGGTAACTGCTGCCTTAGTATCTAATGGCTGCCTAGGGCATACTGAACCAAAGGCGCCTAGTTATCTTTCACCTGACTTTGATAATCCGGTGCTGATAATTGACACGGACTTTTGTACCCAGTCATCCGCTGTCATGTGCCCCGCCCGCCACTGTTCTTGCTATCTACATTGACAGTAACAATCCATTTCCCCTCATCTACGGAGTACTATCGCCGGTTTGAGAAAATCCGTCAAAGGGCCCATCATATCCTGATCTAGTCTCTCTTTCGTGTAGGACAAGGATCTTCGTCTTGGATTTTCTCCATCATTCAACTGACTTCCGTGCCTTAGTGCACCTGACTTCTCTTCCGCTTAGACCGGGAAGCGTCCTCTCCGCTGCTATAGTAATCATCGGGCATCCGCCTATTAGGCAGAGTTGATCTTGGGGAGTTCACTGACAAACTGTCCTTTATCATTCTCAGACAGGACTGGGCAGAGCTTCCCCTGTGAAGTTAACGTATCCCCCCTTTCAAGTCTGTCCACAAGACTCAGTCTTCGTTCTCTGTTCTCGACCGAGACTACGCAGTCCACCTCATTGCTATATCCGTCTCTGCTCGATGACAACCGCACTGTGAAAACATGGCTGACTCTCCAGAGCCTTACTCCAGACGTCCCTCTGTCTCAAGCACGCCCCACCTCCAATATCCAACGTTTCCACCGCTAAGTGGTTCTGTTGAAGAGTGGTTATCACGATCGAGGCCTACAAGTATGACGTCGACTCCAGGAGCAGAGCACAACAGCAAGTCGTTGAGCGAAAGTTGGGCAGCCTTGAGTGCTTCAGACGCCCATTCTGAGGATGGCACTCGTTCTGAGCAGACTGACGCGGGGTCTCTGATTGATCAGACAGGCCCAGACGACGTTGCGAGTCTCGATGACCAGTACAGCTGCAGCGAGGCTGATGGTGTTGGGGAAGATGACACTGACGAGGAGGAGTACAATCAAAGGATCAAGGAATCTGAGTCTCAGGAGCTTCCCTCCCTGTTTACTCAAACGGGTGATGCCATCGATGGTAGTAACCTTACCGCTCAGACGGCCTTTTATCAATCGAGCGAGTCGATCCAATTCGTCGAACCTGAGCAGTGGCCTGAAGCCGAACGAGTAGAGTTGAAACACACCATCCAGGTCATGGACAGCTTTGAATCCACAGAACTCCTAGAGCATCTTGGTTGCGATCATAAAGACTCCCTCCTCACCGTCACCGTCCAACAGACAATGACAAAAAGAAGCCTTGACACCGAGAAGCCGTTTCGCGTGCTGTATATTGGGCACTCCGATTATCGCACTATCATACTAGACAAAATCGGGGATGTCCTAGTTTCAAGCTCATGCAGCAGCTACGAGAGTAGCTCCACAGAGTCTTCCCGGTATCATGTCGTTCCCACTGCGTTTGGCGCAGGGGCCGTACCGAACTTTGCAGAACTTCTTCCAATCCATGTGCAGCTCATCGTCGACGAGTGCGTTCAGGCTTCTTCCGACGCTCAGACCGACGGTTCCGGCTCGATCAGTCTGATATTCAAGAATCGGCCCGCATGCACATCTTCTTGGAGCGGAATAGACTACACAGTCTCATCCTCTTCGGAGTGGACACTTCCGGATGTAGCCATCCTTTTCCTTTCAACAATGGACACTCCTGATGCTGTGGAAACGCAAAACCTAGCTCGTATCTTCATGGAAAGACATGGTGTTCCGACTTTGGTGATCTCGGAGAAGCCGCTGTGGAAAATGGCGAGCGAGCCAATTTCTCTCAACTACCATAGTCTTCATATGTGTCTGGAGTCTCGCCATCCAATTACTGGGAAGAGCACAGTTCTCAGGAGGTATCCCATTGATCTGAAGACCTTTGAGAGCATTACTCCTGGGCAACTCAACCGAAACCTGGCTTCTCTAGCAGAGATCTATCCTCAACTGCCATCCAAAACCCGGGTGCAACTATCAGATTCTCCAGAGGAAACGAAAAAGCGATTCTTTAGCAGGGAGAACATTAACAGGGCTATTTCTGGCGTTTACTACCGAAATGACGACCGCGACTGGACGCCCCTCCTGCGATTGAGTATTATGACAATCGTTTTCATCACAGCTATCACGTTGTGCTATTCGGCTCTACAGGTTACTACTGTGTCCCTCTTACGTTTGTTCTCTCATCCTACCATTCCAAACACTGTATCTCCTGTCGTAACGACAAGCCCTTCTAGCCTTCTTTCCATGGGCGGACTTGGACAGACTTCCCTTTCAGCGCCGTCAGCATCCACAGAGGAAGTACAGCTGCTCACAAGTCAATATTCCGGTCGATCTCATTTCGGGAAAATTATCAGTGGAGTCGCACCTGGTCCCGCAGAGGAGGCGAAGTCCAACCAATTCCAGATACAGGTCGTCGGTGATTGCCACCTTGTTCTAAAGCCTCCGCGTACGTTCTTCGGTATGAAGAAGCAACCGAACTTCGATGTCCAAATCAGCAGGAACAATGTCTCTCTTGCTTACGAATTCTCCAAACTATTCGAAGGAGTATACACGATAAGATTGGACAGGGGAGATGCTTATGGGGTCCTCGACATCACTATCATCGCAGATACAAAGCCAGCCTTCAACCAAACCATGTCGGTTGATCTGGGGACACCCTGGCTCAAGATCGCGAACTGGAAGCGAGCGGCGCAAGCTATCTCATCACAACTTGCGCGAGACCTGAGTTCAGCGCACACCGGCCTGTCAGGGGCATATAGTCGGTTGTGCACTGATTTGCAGTTGATGATGGGAGATGTAGTGAAGAAAGCGCATTTCTTGCGACATGAAGCTGATGTAATTTGGCAAGGCTCCGCGCAATTTTCTCTGGAGACGAGAGAGGCAGTTATGTCTACGTCACAGCAACTCTCCGAGGTCGTGAAGCGGACTGCTGTGCAACCATTTCTAGCAGCCTCATCTGTGATACAAAGTCACACAGACAGATTCAACAGAGAAGCAAGAGGGTTCATGAGCGACACATGGAACAAAGTCAGCACCTCTGCCCAAAATTTCGATCTTGGGGCCCTCCAGCGCCAAATGCGCAACGCCAGGAAATGCGACGCTTTGGATAGGGCCCAAAGAAGGGTAAAGAGTCTGCTGCGGCGAAAGGGGGCACCGCACCCGGAAGGTTCCTCATAAATATTGCAGTCGGCGAAATTTGGCGTCTATAGTTTATTGTTTTTATTCTTTTTTTCAATTATCCTGTTATTTTGTTTTGGGAAATCTTTCAGGCGATAGGGACGGACGGATGGCTCTAGGCACGAACAGGGTTTATGAGAGTATGGCTTATCTGATGACAATCGCTAATTTACGCTTTTCATGAATTCGAAGCCTGACAAGACAATCATGCTGGAAATTCTAGGACTGTCATTGTTGAATATCCGATCGTGTGTACTTTGCAGTTTGTAAGAAATGCTTAGAAGCCTTGGAGCTTTGGGCGGTGGCACTAGTGGAGTAATTGTAGCCTTAGGCTAGTGCTAGTCTACACTGCTGGGGGCGGGCAATGATTATTTTGTGAGCGGACGACTCCCCACCTTTTGCAGGCCCTGAATCAAAACATATTTTGCCTCTTCCTTTCACTCCTTTCCACCACAAATAAACTCCCTCTTATCTGAACAATAAGTAAATAGCCCTTCGCTTCAACATTGGAATCCTCAACTCACAAAACTCCTAGAAGCCCAAATCCTTCCACCATGTCTGACGTCGCTGAAACCAAGCCTGACCCCGCCACCAACGCTCCTGAGGCTCAGAAGCCTGAGGAGTCGGCCCCCGCCGCCAACACTGAAGAGTCCAAGCCTGCGGAAGAGAAGTCCGTGACCGAGGCGGCCGTTGACACTGTCAAGGATGCTGCCAGCAAGACCTCTGACAGCGTTTTCTCCATGTTCGGTGGTGGTCCCAAGAAGGAGAAGAAGGAGGAGGCTGAAGATGCTAAGGACGAACCTTCTGGTTCTTCCAAGGCTCAGAAGGGTGAGGGTGAAGAAGAGGTGAGTTGCTTTTTTACACTGGTGCTGGTCTTGCTACGATACTTGTGTCTGGGCGTCTTAATCAATGGGCGTTCCTATGGTCTTCTCTTTCAATTTTTTTCTTTGTCCTTGACCGCGCGTGAGGGACAGCACTTTTGGAATGCGGAATTACCAAGAACGAGACGAGCTGTGAAAGGGCTCTATAAGCTATGAAGCTGACAGTTTCTGATCGATCTAGGATGAGGCGCCCGAGTCCCCTGATGTCCACTTCGAACCCGTTATTCGCCTGACGGAGAAGGTCGAGACCAAGACCAACGAAGAGCTTGAGGAGCAGGTCTTCAAGATGCGTGCCAAGCTGTTCCGATTCGACGCCGATAGCAAGGAATGGAAGGAGCGTGGTACCGGTGACGTTAGACTTCTGAAGCACAAGGAGAACCAGAAGACCCGGCTAGTGATGCGCCGAGACAAGACCCTCAAGGTCTGCGCTAACCACTACGGTTAGTCTCTATTACTACCCAGTTGATTTGATTATGTTGAGGCTAATCGTCTCGCAGTTGTTCCCGACATGAAGCTCAAGCCCAATGTCGGCAGTGACCGCAGCTGGGTTTGGAGTGTAACTGCGGACGTCAGTGAGGGTGAACCTGAGGCTCAGACCCTGGCCATTCGTTTCGCCAACAGCGAGAGTAAGTCCGGGATGATGATAAGCTTGGGGTCTATTCAATCTTTGCTAACCAGACACCACAGATGCCAATCTCTTCAAGGAGGCCTTCGAGAAGGCCCAGCAGGAGAACGAGAAGATCATCGGCCAGCAGTAAGAAGCCTGCAGCTCCACACTCCTGGAGGTTGCGGTGTTTCATGAACCATTGAATTCCAACTCTATTTCGACGAGATTTGACTTATGGCCTCTCCCTGCACTCATCGTCACCCCACAATTCCATTATTCCCCGCACAGCTTCCTCTTGTCAATTCCCCCCACCCTCCCCCGTCATTTTCATATGAGTGCGCAAATGTTACTGGACGCTGGTGACAATGAGACTCTGAGTCGACCGAGCCTCAGATTCAACGCGTCCTCGTCGTCTGGCAGGTGATGTCGCGTGCCTCGACGTTCGAACCAATTTGGTGGTAGATAGACATACTATCCCCTCGAATATATGATGAATACAGCCCCACGTCTATGTACGAAATGTCCTAGTTATTAGATCTGCTCTGAAACATTTTTCTTGCAATGATTGCTCTCGTTCGCGGATCCTCAATCGCAGGCATTGATGTAAGCGGAGATGCTTGTAATTCAGTACTGCTATGCCTGAGTCGGATGACGAAAGGCATCCGACTCAGGCATGCATCTTCTCGTAGTCCTGGTGGTACAATCAGTTGAGTTCCGATTCATCCAACTCGATTCTGCACTGGAGGTTTGGATGAAAGCAACGTTGGGTGTAGTTCAGCTCTCTGGTGGCGGGTCACACTGCCCGCTGCTCTCTGCCTACTTTCCCCCACTAGACACCATCAACGAAGACTTCCATAAGACGCCTTCTCTTTCCTCTCACCTATTCCATCTTCTCCATTCATTCTTACCTGAGTTGTCCAAAAGTGGAGCTTACTTGGAGCTCACTACAGCTAGTCGACATTCGACACTTGCATTTCAGTCCGAATTTCTGATTTCTCCGCAGGCTTGGCGCTAAATAGCCAACCTCGCTTCACCTTGATTCGCGCGACCCTTGAGCCCGATAGCTCTTTGTCTCCCATTGCAGTACTCTGCAGCAAAGATACCGTACAAAAGACCGAGCTTCCTTCTTTTCTGACACCTCCGATCTACGGTCAGCCTAACAGAGGCCTGCTGGCAAAATGCCCGATGTGAGTCCGTCTGATTCACCCGATCAATGGAGTTCCTGCGTTGCACCCTCCGATGCTAGACGCAGCTACCGAAACCACCTTGCTGCTATCGCATGATGCTGACGTCGATATCTTTTTCGCTACTGCTCAGGTTAAGAGAACAGTCCGGCTGGTGACAGAGCAGCATGTCGTGTACGTTGGCTTCTCTCATACTCCTCTGCTGTCGGAACCGCGCGACAGCGATCCGTCTCTCCATGCCTTTCTATACACTTCATGATCGTGAACACAATGCGCAACACGCGCATGGCCGGGTTGCTGCTACGCGCTTCCGTCTTTTTACAAGCCTTGATGAATCGAGCTGGTGGTTCTGCCTTTTGTGTTTGGTGGGGATACTGACGCTTTGCTCTTGCTTACTCTAGAAACAAGGACTCCGGCGTTGAAGGATTCCCGCTGCGATCGTGGTCGATTGAGGTCTACCTCGTCAACGAACATGGCGAGCAGGTGCCGGCGAACCTCTTTGACAAGGTGACATACACGTTGCATCCCAGTTTCGGGGACCGGGCGGTTCAGAGTACGTCGCTTCCATTACCGCCATGCTGTTAAATTCTTGTCGTCACGAGGCAAAAGGACGATCGATGAAGATGAATCGAGGCTGACACGCACCGCGTCAACAACAGCATTCAAGAACCCTCCATTCAGAATCTCGGAGGAAGGATGGGGCGAATTCGACATGCAGATTGGCCTGACTGCCGCCGATAATAAGGAGCACGTCTTGACGCACGACCTGAATTTCGCACAGCCGCGCTACGAGTCCAAACATGTCATTGTGAGCACTAGCCCCTTGTGTGCTCGCACGACCTATTTACCTTGAGTGGCGCTTGTACTCATGACTCTTATTTCCGCAGACATTCAAGAACCCCAAGCCAGCGCTGTTGGCTGCACTACGCGAGTCGGGACCGGTACCCGGTGACGAGAACGGAGTGAAATCGAAACGCGCCGCGGGAGGCGAGGAGGGATCGAAAAAGAAAAAGCGGACGGAGAAGAACGTGAGTCTGATTCCTCGCAGCTGGCAATGATCCTTCCAAGCGAAGATGACACATAAACTAACCTCCTCCCGCAACAGGTCGACATGGACAAATTGGCCGACGGCCTCCAAAGACTTGGAGAAGACGACCTCCTCCAGGTCGTGCAGATGGTACACGACCACAAAGCGCCAGACTCGTATACCAAGAACGATGTTGAGCGTACGTCTTGCCCGTTGTCGTTCTCTAAATGAATTTATCTTCGAGAAACTTTGCTGACCGGTATCGCTTGCTTGCAGAGGGCGAATTCCACGTCGATCTTTATACCCTACCGGACAACCTGATCAAGATGCTGTGGGACTTTACACAAGAGAAGGGCGCTCTGTAGTCGCTTTCTTCTTTTTATTTTTTCTTTTCTTCATTTCTTCTTCTAAACGCGTATTTCCAATTGTCTTCTTATCTTCTTATTCTTCCAGGTCATGTCATTTTTTTCCCACTTACCCTGATTTGTATTTCTGGTTCGATCAAGGTTCGTTGGGTTTGAGGAGTGGCCTTCATACAGAGAAGTTTTCCGAGAAGTAGGGAGTTGGCGAGAGCAATGATCCTTAGTGACTAATGAAACAACAAAGAGAGACATGATCCAGGACAAGGCCCAATTCCAATCAATTGAGATGACAATATCTTCAAGAAAATCAGTCTATCGAAACATGAACGCCATATGCCCAGAAGAACAAAAGAAACCGAAAACCGAAACGATTTGGATATCTCAAGTTTCATGCAAACGAGGCCACAGACAAATGGAAGAGCACAACACCGGACGTGTTAAGAACCCAGAAGGTAAATCGACAAATATCGGCGATGAATCAAAGCAATGGGTTGCCAAGAAGGAATCAAATGATCATAGGCGTCAAACAAGATCCTGTAGAGAAAATGAGAAATAGACCGGAAGGAAATGACAAGAAGCCCGATGCGCCCGCTGTGCTCATTCTAGTGGAGAAAAGATGTTGCATAACATAAAGAGAAATCCGAGAAGAGGTTGAAGAAATGCGGTCTACAGAATTCGGTGGCTGCGTATAGAGTTAGCCGACGATGAAGAGAAAAGGAGACGCTTGGCAGTCAACGTACGATTTGAGTAGATCTTCCAGACTGTCTGCACTGCAGCTCCGACCTTTGGGAATCTGCTTTAGGATCTCAACGATAGTAGCAAAGACTTCACCCGCTCTGTAAGCCAGCAGAGCAGGGGCGTCAATGTTGTCCATTTCGGCGATTTCATGGTCCAGCTTGACGAAGTGGACGGTTGGTTGCCTGCGCGCAATGGTATCCAGGCAGTCTTCCACGAGGGAGCTGACGTTGGACTACACTCGTTGTCAGTTGTGCGATCCACAAGCCTCCTTTGGAAGTGGCATAAACCAGTATACTACTCACCTCCGGGTCGTACACACACACCACCACGACAGTATCCGAGGAGACCTTTTCAATAGCGTCTAGATAACCCGCCGCATCCACCGTCTCGACGGAACCGTACATCTTCCTCCGGGGACTGGTACGTCGTGAGGTCTGGTTCTGCAGCTCCTGCATGCGCGACTCCCGCCACTTGCGCATGAACTGCTCCTCGTCCTCACTGGCAGAGCCATCCGGCGGCGAGGGGTGCTGCAGAAGATTGGCATCATCAGTGATCGACTTGGAGTTGGAACGGTGATGCGAATAGTCCATTCCCGTGGCACTAAGTAGGGTTCTGCGGAAGGAGCGCTTGCGCGCACGTTCGAAGGCCTGGGCATCGGCAATGACGCCCTTGGGCCCTGTGTTGGCGTCGAACTTGGTCCTGGGGACCTGGTATGTAGCCGTGCGTGAAGCCATGGCGGTACCGTCAAAGTCTTCCGAGTCTGAGAAGTGGGCGTGGTCGTTGTCGTTGGTGTCGTCGTCAGATGCAGGCTCGGAGTCGCGATCAGAGTTATCTCGGTCCTCAGGATGACTGGAGAACTTCTCCTGGTTGTTGGCGACAAGGCTGTTGAACTCGTCTTGAGCAGACATGGCGAAAAAGGAAGGAAGCAGGAGGGAATGAGGTGGGGTCGATGCGCAGTTTTAAAGTGTTGATATTCGTGTGATCGTGTCCCAAATTCAGCAGGCAGACAGGGAAAGTCGATCACGATTACACTTTTTTTTCCTTATTTTTGCCTTTTCCTTTTTTTCCTTTTTTGTTTCTGCCTTCTGGCTGGAGTTACTCGAGTCCCGTTCTAGAACTCTAATTCGAGGGGCAAAAAAAAGCAATTTAAGAAGACAATAAGCGGTAGCCCTATGCTATGGTCCAAGCCGCCAAAGAAGGCAAAAGGTGATGTGGAGGATGACTGCAGTTGGTTTCAGAATCTCGGATCCTGGTTTCTTTTTTCCCCCCTGAACCACAGTCGGAGTTATGGCCGCTATTGGAGAGAATGATCGTGGACAAGAGCGAGACTAATGTAGTACTCCAGCAGTCTCCAGGCCACCCAGTGACATCCACGCCGATCAATTGCGCAATTGAGCGTTGAACCAAGAGATAGATCACTTTTATTTGAGTTAGACTTGTAGTGAACTAGTAAAGGGGAAAAAGGATTCAATAGAGTCATTCTAGTGTGCGAGTGAGGCAGTGGCGGCAGATGAAACGTTGACGATTCTAGTCGCTTTGGGGTTTAGCGGGGAACGACTAGCGTGCCTTCTCTCTGCGGCAGCTGCGAGCGTAACAAGAATAGGGACCAATCATATGTTGTGGTTCATCGGCCCCTGTGTTTCAGGTGGTGAAGATCCATCTCAGCCACTTCATGGTTCTCGATGTATCAAATATCAAGGTTAGTCTAATCAATGAAGGATTGCCAGCCACCACTAGAAGGAGCGAAGAACATTCCCTCTAGTCTGCTCATTTCCGGAGTTGGAAATTCTGGAATGTCCCACCCCCATATCACCTGACATCAAAAAGGAGTCGTTGAAGTCTAAGCGCTCTTGCAGGTTAATCCTTTATGAAGGTACGGATACGGAGGATCGGCCTGCTGACTGCTGTTTGCTGTTTCATTCGCTCTACACATTATTTGTTAGGCCGTCGTCCGAAGCATCAAGCCACGTGGAATAGATGTTTCAGATGCAGATCCAAGGACAAGATGGCGATGCTGCCGAACAGCCGGAATAGACCCTCCCAAATTCCAAATCGCATCTCGAAAGGCCCTCCTTTATGACGCATTGCCGCGATTGTCACCACTCGAGTACTCTGTACTAGCCTAGATCTTCTGCAGACTGCCAAGGACATATCCCATGGCTTTTAAGTTTATCAGCACAGGGTAGGACCTCCTGTCTCGTGATGCCTATCTACAAACAGCCCAGCGCTCCAACGTGGTTCGCTATGCACATGTTCTCCGCTGAAACACTTCGTGGGGGATGGGAAAGAGACAACCAAGGCGTGGAACCATTTTCATCTCTTGACATCTCTGTCTTGACTGAACGCTTCCACACGTCACCTTGAAAATGCATTCACAGATGTGTCAGGTAAGTGGCTTCTGGCTACATCAAGTTCTTGCTACCTGATTTAAGGAAAGGACCATAGATTCACGCGGACTAGCAGCCGATTGGGTTTGATGCGTTGGAACCCCTCACAATATCATGTCTCCTAGTCGAATGATGACATCTTATCTGCTGCTTAGCTCCTCCGTCTCAATGGCGCCATGCTCCCGCATGAAACTCAAACCCTGAAGCCATATAGGCCAACCATCAATCTCACCTATCCGTACCCTTGCATGGCATGTGGCAAAGTCCGGTATGCCTCGTATCAAGAGATGTCAGACTCATGCGAAACAAGCCCAAACCGGAACAAGGCTACGAGTGCTCTCAGACACCCCCAGATGTCAATCGCAGCAGCCTCATCGCCCATGTCGGGTCAGCCAAGCCCCGCTGACAGGAGGTCGAGAGCTGCCTGATGACGGCGCCGTAGCGCAAGAACAAAGAGAATTCTGGAATCGACAATAGATTTTTGTAATGTCAAATTAATTAGTTTAAAAGGCAGCAAACCACGAGAACATTCGCCACAAGTCAGACAAAGGAAAACGTCATGGCCCTATTCGAAAACATTCCCTCCCGTCCTATCAGCCGCAAGATGAATTCATGCAAGAAAAACGTCAATGCGCAAGAGAGGCTGATCACAAATGAATAGGCAAAGGAAAATAAATGAAACTCTTGATGGAGAAGAGAAATCAGGAATAATGAAAGAGTCCCGTAAGACCAAAAGGAAAGCGAGCATATAAAGACGGGAATAGGATATGACAGACGAAAGGGCAAAGGTATAGGATAGGCTTGCAAGCGAGAATCCCTCCAAAGGGGACAAGAGGGAAATTGGAAGAACGAAGAGAAGTGCTCAAGGACGCGGACCTGTCTGCCGGTCTCACCCACTGTTCACTGCAAAAGGAGTGCCTGCATGGATGGTGAGTTTAGGCTATGGGAACACTCCTCAGCCAGCCATCCTGGGGGGCTCGTAGATCAATGTCATCATCAAAATAGAAAAGAAAAGCAAAGACAACATCTGAGCGCGCACACCACATCAGCCATCGAACGTTGTCACCTAGAATTGTCGGATTCATTAATTTGGCCCCACGACCAGCACCTGAAGTGTCCCAAAGCTTGATCAAGTGTCCAATCACCTTGATCTAGGTCCAAGTGATTCGCTCGTCCCGCTCCCCGCAAACGTCTTTTGTAGTTCCGGATAGAAGATTAAAACCGGACATTGCTCCTGAAAAATATGAAAATGTATCGTACAACGGCGGGCATCCAACCTATTGTTGCAGAAAATGAATCGAAAACAGTCGAATGATGGAATCGCAAATGACTGAGACGGGGTATCTTGGCTCGATGATTCTGTTCTTTTACCAGGCCCAAACCTTGAGCTGTACCACGGATAGAAATGTCAGCGATTATGAAATGAAGACAGGGAAAAAAGTAAAATAAAAATAGCAATGGGAATTGTTGTTAACACTTTCCAGGCACTTACAAGAGAATCCCAGGATCCGGTGCACAAACTGATGCCGTCATTGCTGACTCCAAGACAGCTGACACGGTTTTCGTGGCCGCTTAGAGATCCGACCTTGTCACCTCGAAGAACATCCCAGACCTGCGAAAGTCAGCTTACGCCCCTGTTGCATTGGATAGTTGTGCCGTGACATACCTTGCACTCGAAGTCATCATAACCGGCGAAGAGCAATCGTCCAGAGACCGAGAAAGCAACAGACGTGATGCCACAAAGAATTTGATCGTTCTGCAGCAAGCGAGTTTCATTAGCTATGAACGCAGCAGAAATCGTGAACAAGATCACGAGTTTACCTGGTAGATGTTCAACTCCCGATCCGCACGGATGTCGAAGAGACGGCAGGAGGTGTCATCAGAACCTGTTCCGAAAGCGTTTCCGTCGGGGAAGAATTGGATGGCGTTGATATCCGACTCATGTCCGGCGAAAGTCTGAACGGCCTTTCCGGTACGAATATCCCAGAGCTTGGCGAAAGCATCGCAGGCACCAGAAACAAAGATGTTCTGGTTAGTGGGGTTGATGCTGATCGACATGACATCTCCCAAGTGATCCGCGAACTCAGTCACCTTGGATCCTGACTCAATATCCCACAGCATGCATGTCATGTCACCAGAGGAGGTGATAATGCGACGGTCGTTGATGAAACGGCAGCACGAGAGGTAGCCCGAGTGCCCCGACAGTTCTCGCGCAACACGGGTCGGGCCTTCGCGGGAGGAGAGATTGTAGATAGAGCAAATGTTGTCGAGACCACCACACGCCACGTAGTTACCACTTGGAGCATAAGCGCAGGTCATCACCCATGATGATCTCAAAGGAATGGCATGGACCTTGTTGGTGGTGTAGGCGTCCCAGATAATCAATTTACCGTCCTGCGAGGCGGACACTAAATGACGACGGTCAGTTGACCAATGCATGGCGTAGATCTTAGCCAGGTGGCCTTTGAGCGTTCGTCGAGGCTTCATTCCGATGCGAGGTAGGGCGTCGGTCTGGTTCTGCGCAACCTGACGAACTGTTTAGGGGGGGCAGTCAGTAGCCGAAATGAACAGGAGACGTTCGCAAAAGCAATGACAGTAAACAAGCTGCTGCCATTCCAGGAATTGAAAGTTCGCAAAACGCTTGGTTTAAGGATTCGTACGGGTTGTATCTGCCAGCTCATCTTTTCTGCGCTTGATTTTGTCCTTGAGACCTTCAGCTTCGCGCCTGGCCGCGGTGATCTTGGCCTGCATCTGCTCGCCGCTCATATCGGCTGCCATTTCGACCGGAAAGGGGGTCCCTGGGATGGGAGGATTGGTAATTGAGGAAGTAGGCGGGAGTGGGATGTGAAACGGAGTCGAGAGGCGGCGCTGTAAATCCCAGGGGATCGGATTGGGAGTACCGGAAGAGGGGGCGGGAATACGGCGGTAGGAAGGGAACAGACAGAGAGGATTGAGAGAGAGGGAGCTGCGAGAGGAGAGGAGGGGGTTGATTGGGTGTGGAGCGAGAGTTACGGCGGAAGCGACCGAGCGAAGAAGAAAGTTTCGACCCGGGGCAGTAGTGGTTCGAGCTCAGAACGAGGCAGGGGTATCCGTGCCAATTGAGAGTGTTAAAGAGAGCAAGAGATATGTATGATTATGATCAGAAAGAATTTAATATTATTACAGAAGAGAAGGGCCGCAAAAGCCGAAGGGAAGTAGATTAAAGGAGGGAGGAAAATAATAACGTTAATGTAGGGGAAACAAGTCCAGATGACACCGCCGGTAGCAACAGCAGCAGTTAAGGGGAACTAGTACCAGTAGTGGCACTACTACTACCTACAGAGTACCATACTCTAACAATAACATAACCAATATTACAGTCATAGACATTGTGCGGTCTGAATTTATCTCAATTCTACCATAAATCCTTTTCCTCTCAGTTTCTTTCATCCTCACCAATGTGTCAAAAGGGCCAAGATGGTGGACTAATTACTACAGTCATATTGACTCAGGTATGCTTTGGGATGACGACCGATTTGACGGGTCAGCTGTGGAGAGCAGTGAGCTGACATAGATAGTATCTCATCTGTCAACACAGAGATGGTCTGTGTTGATGAATCACTAGTAGTTAGATAGACATCTATATAGTCGATACTCACTGCCGTAGCGAGGTATGTGGTCTGCAGAAGGGATACTTGTACATGCTAGCTGGGCCAAGACAGGCTTTAGACAGCACCTGCAGTACCGAGCAGCTGAACAGAGTCATGAACTTGCTTGGTAATGGACGGAGCCTCCTGGCTGGATAGGTACGGAAAAAAGCCGCAGCAAACTTGATTGGGTGTCCGTATCCACGCCATGTACATCGTACTGCGTACAAGGTGGTTGTCCTGTAATTGGTAAGGGTAAATTATCAAAGTTATTGCGGTCACTAAGATGCAGCCAGCGAAGATTGAGGTCATTGATTGGTGATTGATGTCCCCAAAGTGGAGGAGATTAAGACATTCCAGTCTGCCAAAAAATTGTGGAAAATATGGACCGTGGTAATTGGTCTTATTGCGGTGGTGATGATACCTAGGAAACTTCAACTTAACACCTCTCTAATATCATCTAATCATTGTGAACACAGAGGAAGAAAACCTGTCAGGTTGCAATGAATTTAAGAGGCTCATAATTCTCCGCAGCTGTACTGAACAACATCAATTTCTAATGCAGTGTCACTATCATTTAATTGCGAGGTTCAAATTGATATGTCATGCCTAGCTCACGAGCCGATGACCATTTTGATTGGAGGTATTTCATTCAAATTGGATGTAATGCTACCTGAATGATCCTACAGGCGAGTAAGCTGATGGAATGCGGGTAATCTGATAGTCCTATGTTTATCATATCAGCAGCCATGGTACATTGCGAGACTCTTCCAATAAACGTAGATTCTGGAGCGTTATTTTACTTCTTCCAAAGTCCAGTAGATATGGAAAGAGAAACTAAGATCATGGGGAAATAATGCCTATATCTGGTCCCCCTTTAAAGTCGTACCTTACCATCTCGATCCAACCCAAGGCTGTCAACTGTATGGACTGTATGGGATCAAAAGTTCAAAACTGATGATTCTTCAGCCTCGCATTCGGCATATGTTCTCGGATATTTTTCTGCTTCGGTCTCCAGCCCCTGATTCATGCAGAAATACTTGCTAGGAGTCCGGACTCCGGGGGTAGGAATATAAAGAACAGATAGCCTCGGAGACCTGATCAGAGATGGGCTAGTGCTGCACCATGTCACAACCTTTTACTGTTTTTTCTCTGCAAAGAAACGGGGTGAACAACTAACCATCTTCTTAAACCTTCTATCTACTCGCACAAGGGTAACTATATCATAATCGATCATAAGCCAAACTTGATCTTCTAATAGTATTCCAGTTGAAGAGATTTTGTATCAAAAATTGCAGTTGGAAGCCTTGACATACAGTGCTCACGAGATGGAAGCCCACGCACTGCAGCGGGTCCCATTTTAATTTGACTCCATACTGGCAATCTCTTATCCACTTCGACCCTTCAAACGCAGGATTTGACTCCACCATCGAATGATTTCTCATCACTAGACTAGAAGTTGGTCGTTCCTGACTAACCTCAAGTGCTACTACAGTACTACTATACACTATTCCCAGTACGAAACACCTGGGTCCCAAGACTCCTGACCTGTCAACAAGCCGATGTTGGGGATCTGAGAATCAGGACTGTTTTCCCAAGCTCGTCCTGTTCATGCATGATTGTAAATGCAAGTAGTATCGTGATTCAGCAAACGCCTTCATCGTGACTCGATGGAGCCAGCCGTCCCATGTGTCCTGGATCCCACTTGACTGGTGACATCTCTGATTTTCTGTACTTCAGCCGCCAGAGACCTTGGTCAATGCAGACAAGAATCAGTGCGCAGGGGTCTGGATGCTCTTCCTTATTTACGAAGACAAAGTCCTACTTACTTTTTTTTGCATATTAAAATGCACGGATATCAACAATTGCCAGCCAGTATGAGGCCGGACAACGGATCAAACAACATGGTCAAGTCTGAGGACAGTTGATGTCCCATCAGACTTTTGAGGCATGAAGTATAAATAGACTCTTAGGCATGACGCATGTAATACCAACCTGTATGAAAGAGAACAGGACGAGGCACAAGGCTGAAGTCGGCAATGGCATTCTGGACTCCAGACGCTGAATGCTTGGATTATTGTTCGTGTTGGTAGGCGGCTAGACGGATCTTTCTCGGCTGGTTTGGTGCCCGTACATGGCGGACTTCTAAATATAAACCCACACTCACTTACCTTAACTCTGATCTGTGCGTCTGAAAGAACATATGCATATGAAATCCTCCATAGCGTCTGTTGGATCTACCTTGAATCCAATAGATAACCACCAAGGGGTTTGTGTAGGTTTCTTGGGCAAGTTGGTCAAGTTTCAGCCTTAATTAGACTACAGCAGCCTACCGAGATGTAAGATGATGGCTGTCGGCGCCTGACTGTGCATGGTCGTCAATGAATACTTTGCTGAGCGTGTACTTGCGAGAATTCCTTCTCTCTCTGTTAAGACGACCAGAACCATTGTACTCTATGAAAATCTGCTCCCTGTCAACATCAACTGAAGAGATGATACTTAACACTGATATTCCTGGCGACCCGTTTATCTTCTTAAGTATCATGAAGAATGCGCAGAGCGAGGTTTATCAAGGAATCTTCACTGTCCACCCGGTACAAAGCATTAAAAAGGCGAAACTCCGCAAACACCCCATGAGAAGTATAGATATGACCAGTTCTTCAATCGAGCACCTCAGTGAGATTTTTTAGTAGGGAGATTGCTCTTGGATCGACAGGACAATCCACTCATTCTGGTAAGAGGCCAGCATCTTTCAAGTCTCAAGAAGCGATCACGCAGGAACCTTGGGGGCCATGGTAGGTAAATCTCTCATGGCATTTTGATGGATGCCATAGCCTGATCCGATCGCAAAATTCGTCTTGAGGGAAATAATAACCACCCCTCCAGGTAAACGGATGAATGTTCAAATATAAGAGATAAAGCTCGTACTTTGTAAATGATAATGGATTGAAAGCGACTGTCTCTGTGGCGATAGACCAGGTTGATGTGGTGGTTACTCCGGCACACATTGAGGTCAATGATCACCTAAGGGGACTGTAATAATGGTTTTAGCAAAGCATAGAATATTCCTTCAGATGAGCGATTTTCTAATGAGGACAATGGAAGTGGCTCGAGCAGAGGCGAAGGGTGGCGTGCGGAAGTCCATCGTCATAGTCAACTCCGTATCGACACCATATTTCGAAAACCACGCCGACTCGATCGCAGGGGGATGGAAGAGATAGAAATCAATAGTCTAAGATCATCACCAAGCAAAGAAGCCTTGTCCATCAAGAAGTCGAATTTCGTAAAGAGGGGACTAGACAGACAGTTCAGTAGGTTTGCTGGCTGTTTATGAAACAAACCCCTTCTCGGTCCCAGTCTCCGCTTAGACTCTGGCCCGACTCGGCTTCATAGTCACTCGCTCCCTGGCTCGTTCACTCTCTCTCACTTTCTCCTCTTTTGATTTTGCCCCCCTCTCCGACACATAATCAAATCCTCCGCCAGAACTTCACATCCTCCAGCTCTTGACTTTCATTTGTGTCATTAATTTGGTTTATACATATTGGTCCATTTTTGTTGATGTCTTGTATTTGACTCTGCACTTTCTTTCACCCCTGACTTTTGGTTTTGCATTCTCATCTGAATCTCTCATCTCGTGGCTGCCCGCGGCCACCATCAGGCTCTGACTGAAAGGACTGGTCTTGGCTCGATCAAAACTCCCTTTCACTGTCCTCTTCTCCATCACTTTTCAGCTTCCTCATCTCCAGTCCATCAACGTGCCTCTTAAGGCTATTTGATTCACCTCCGCATCCTCCTATTTTACCGCATGATTCTCTCCACAAAACTGACAAGACTCTCCGTCCTTTTCTTTCTCCTCCGACCATCTTCATCCCAAGTACGCTTTCGTCCGCATTAGGGGTCGACAGCGAACGCCGACCTTCCATCGAGCTACGATAATTCTCCTTTTTTGAACGACTGCTCTCCCTATCATCTTCGATTCTGCGATCCCCCTGCCCATCATGCGGGAGGTGAACTTTAGCATTCCCAATGTCAACAAGGCCTCTGTCAATATTACGACAACCCTATATGACCGGCGGGCCCTCGACTGCACATCAACACTACCTCTCATAAACTCCCTCAATCATCTCGCATATCTTACTACGTCCTCTGCTCGTATTCGCGATATTCTCACCGTCGATGGCGGTATTGAAAGACTCGTGTGTATACTCAAGGAAGGCCGGAGCAGGGACCTCATGGAGATGTGGAAGTGGAGTCTGGCCTTTCAATGTGTTGTGAATATCGGAGTGAGAGGTTCAGAAAGTGTGAGAACAAGGGTTGTCGAGGCCGATATGGTGCCAGTAATTGCCACGATTCTGGATAACTATATCAAGGTTGTCGACAAAGCACGAGCCCGAGCCGATTCTGAGTCTCAAAGACAGTCGTCCAGGCATCATTCGAAAGCTGTGTCGACATCAAATGATGCTTCTGCACGTTCATCCTTCCTGGAACAGTCGTCGACAGCTGAACAACGCACCTCTCGTCGCCAGGCGCCTCCTCCGAGTATCGAAATTCCACCCCAACCTTTCTTCCAGGAAAATCATGTCGCTGATTCGAACGTGCTGGATGTCACCTCTCCACCCCGAGTGCCCATGACCTCACCTCCTGAGAGAAGCACGTTCGGACAAGACGTTCACCACCATAGAACAAATGACGGCCGCTTTGGGCATGGCAACCACCGACACAGAATGCAGCCTTTGGCTACAGCATTGCCTTCGATGGACGCTGCTGATGGCTTCGGTTTACGGCCCGTGCGTGATAATGAGCGGTTACCCAGCATGCTTCCTGGCTTCCACACCGGACTGACTTCTCAGCCTGAATCTCCGACCACCCCCAATGCTCCTGCACAGCCTCGGAGCAGCGCACAGGCTACAATTGCGAGGCAACGTCCGTCGTTGAGACAGCAGCAGTCGGCATCGGGCGATTCCGATGATGGAAACGGCGACGGTCCTACAATGGATGACGATCCTGCTTCCACAGAGACTGCTGAGCCTATTGTTGGACTGCAGAACAGAATGGACATCGATGATGTCGGTGAGCGAGACACGATACTAGGCGGCGTTTCCGACTCCCACGGTCTCACGGTAACAGATCCTTCCGAAGAGCAGGAAGCCGAGACTTTCAACATTACACACCGTTCCACAGTGGACGGCAGCATGATTAATACTGACAACGCCCAAAACAACGCCACTCTGGGGTTCTCCCCTGCTCAGGCGGCTGACAACGCCAACTCTCCCGCTCTTGTTCCAAGCCCATACTCCCTATACTTCCGCGATCGAACAACAACAGCCGCTCATGGTGTTTTGACAACTATGCCACGGGACGAGGACGTTCTCATGTCCCTTCAACTTCTGGCTTATGTCTCCAAGTACTGCAACCTCCGCTCCTACTTTCAGCACTCTCACTTCGTGCCCAAACTCAAGATCGATCGCGAACTTCAAATGCTAGAAGAAGGAACGTCGCCAATCGAACTGCCTGAAGAAGAGGATGAATATCTGCTTCCTGATGATGTTAACATCTTCCCTCTGGTTGAGAAATTCACCGTTCGTCACCACTCCAAAGATATGCAATACTGGGCTTGCGTGGTCATGCGGAACCTTTGCCGTAAGGACGAGTCCAGAGGATGTATCAGGCAATGTGCATACTACAAGTGCGGAAAGTGGGAGGAGTTTCAGCGCCAGTTTGCAAAGTGCCGCCGTTGCCGGCGTACCAAATACTGCAGCAAAGATTGTCAAAAGGCAGCGTGGGTTTATCATCGTCATTGGTGTCACACCACACCATGATATGGATGGACGGAATTACCACTATTCAATAATGCATTCTGACCTGCATAGCGTCATATTTGTCACCTGTTTCCAGTCTCTTCCCCACCCTTTTGGCGAGGTTCTATTTACCCATGCATGGCATTTCAGAAATTGGCGGCGTTACCTCTCATCATAAAGATACCTTTTGTATGTCGTCTATGCCTTTTTTGCAACGGTTTACCCTCTATCATTTGGTCTACGTCTTTTCTGATATTGTCTCATTGACGTTGGGCGTGATGCCCTACATGGAATACCTCTAGCGCTCATGAATCTGCATATTTGTCCTAGTCGACACATTGGTCTTGTTTCCATTGTCTTCTACTTACAACGATGAATTCTAATTGTTATCACGATTTTCCTTTGTCTTAACTGAGTGCCCATAAACTTGGTGCGTTCTTTTGAACTAAACTTTTCCATATCGCCATCTCCCATTTGTGAAGGCTCAACAACCAATGTCATATACGGTGTAAGCTTTACAGGGCGTCCGATTACCTGTTCAACTGGGAACGTCTCTGCATCTCGCACTCTCGGTTTCTTTTCTCAGTTGACCACGTACTACTCCCTTCTCTCTTCAAAGCTGGCACTAGCGGTTGTACCGAAGCACTTGCAGAGTAAGTCAAGAGTAGACCTGATGAGAATTAACTCGACGAGCTCCACGCCAAGCTGCCTCGTCCGTATACACTTTTCGACTACACCGTACAGACAATCATTCCTTCTTAAATCCGTATGTGGCCGCCAGTCTCGACTCAAGATGTTCGTAAGCCGTCAAAGCCCTCTTCCCCGGCGCCATGTTCCCTGCTCCACCGCCGAAGCCAACCTGTTCATTGACAACGCCGTTCTTCTTGCAATACTCGCGATGAGCGGCAACGGCTTCACTAGGTACGGGAACCAACTCCGTGGTATCCACCGGATGACAGAAGTAAGCGATGCTATATCTGTCCTGCGGGTTCGGGCTACGTTGTTCAGACAAGGGGAACACGACACGGTGGACCGTCGACTTGAGTAGCCCGTCGGTCCAGTAACTCAGCAAATCACCAATGTTTACCAGAATAGGCGGGAACGGGTAGGCAACACTGCCACTGCCCTCCTCTGCTTCGCCCGGCTGCACGGGCACAGGAGCCCAGGATCCATCTGGCGTCCGGATCTCAAGACCTGGCTGGCCGGGCCGCTGGAAGAGCAGGGTGATACTGCCGTAGTCGGAGTGGGCGCCAGCGCGCACGTCGACGTCGTGCTGGTAGGAGGATGTTGCGGGCGAGAAGATCGACGGGTAGAACAGGTAGCGCAGGATGCAGCCTGTGGGACCGTTCTGGGGGTCATGGCGGGATGTAAAGAAGTCGTCTGAAACCTGTGTGGTTGCGATTAGATGTAAGCGTGGAACGACTGGTTGATATCCCGCACCTGGAGTCCGAGGGCTAGTAGCTTCAAGATGCGATTGCAGGTCTTGTTGCAGAGGGAGGCGAAATGCCCGATCTCAGCCTCGTGCGGGGCCAGCGATGGAGGGAGGGGTTGCTGGGCTTTCCCATCCTTGAATTCGCCAAAGTTCATGGCCCTGTAGTTTGAGGTGAGAACACGAAGAAGAAGTAATGTGGTCCGGGTTTAGGGCGTACTCCTTGAAATCACCAGTCTATAGCATGCGCCGTGAGGCGCACTCTGGTCAGCCTTCTGAGAAGTGTACAAGATCGTGGGAGTGGTACCCGTTGATGCTCTGGGTCAAGAGTTTCAATGTGCATGCCTGACCAGCCACGATTCTGCACGCCACCAGCATCAGCTTCAATACATAGCTCGAGATACGTTGAAAATCCGGTAAGACGAACATTGGGAGTAATACGGCAAGTGGCCTTCTCCTCGGCAGGAGAGGCAAAGAAAGCTTTCGACTACAGGCTCTGTCAACCCATGATTTTGATAGACGATCGATCGGAGGCAATCTACCAGCTCAAACGCTCTCTTCACATCCTCGGCCGCGAAATCCGTCCCCTTGCTGTCAACGTACAAAAAGCCGTACTTGGCGGCCGCGTCGAGCATGGCCTTACCCACATTGGGGTCGTCGGTGTTGGAGATGTCGATGATGGGGAGTTCAATAGGCGGTCCCACCGCGGAATTCTTTTCCATTTTGGCCTACTTCTCTAGCTTGAGATAGAAGAATGATGCGAAAGGTGAACAGATGGATGTATGAAGAAATGTGAAAATTCCAGAACTGTGGACTGGAGAACCCAGGGTGAACTACGAACTATATATAGTGAAATCGCCGAGATCTATGGTTAGTTAAGGCTGCATTGCCTTGATCTTATCGGTCTTATCCGCCTATCGACCGGAGCAAAGCGAGCTGCCAGCCTGCCATTGTTTGATAGAATTACCAAGAATTCGGTTGCTTGGTCTCTTGGTTTAGGACTATGGAGTACTGAGTGAGGTAGTAGTACCTAAGCGAGCAATGAACTACCCTATCATGATACTACTGCCTTCGGCCTCTCCATCGCGTTCGCGGGACCGTTTGAGCAGCTTCAATTTGTACCAATGAGTGATATCCCTGTCTTACGCAGAGTTTGAAGCCATTTCTCCTACAGAGCATTGATTGACAGCTTAGTTTGAAGGATTCATGACCCAGGGACCCGTTATATCGGCAACCATTCTCGCAGATTAGCATCATGAGTCAATGACGCATATCGGGAATGTCTCCACAGCAGTTCTGCTGCTGCTTACACTCGTGGCGCCACGAGGCATTGGTCGTTATCTGATGCCTACACCCCAAAATCTCTGCAGGCCAACAGACCACCGCGGTTGAAGAGCTGCTGCTGGTCTTCGTGTTGTCATGTTTGCAGCTCGGCCTCTGAGAAAGATTGCATGGTGTACTGCACCTGTTCCTGCCAGAGGGGACCGTTTATGGAAAGCCTCGCCTGCTCATCAGCTTTTCCTCGAGCGATCAGCTATGGGGCGAATATTTCACTGTCACTGCTAACTGCGACCTTGGACACAGGAGATTCTCTTCTGGTGGTCCTCGGTAGTCGCTGAAAGACAGATCAGAGGTTATCAGCATTCGGGGTGTAGATATCGTCACTTTGTTTCGAGTTTTAAAAAGAATGAGGTCTGGATGTAGGGTGTTGATATCCTGAATCAAACTTCCTATCTATGTACCTGCATGCTGGTCAAGCTATATATATTTGACACGGATGACTGGGCTAGGAAGCCTTTGTGCAGCTAGACGAGTTGATCCGCATGGCATGAATATACTGGATCTGGTATCGATTATCAAGAAGACTGCAACCTCTGTCATGTCTGAAGAATTCGACATAGGTTGTGGTGTAACTGTTTGTAGACGGAGTGCAAGTCGGGAACGTCGATCTCCGCTCCCCGTGATTTCATTCAATATTGCTCAACCCAAATTGTCGCATCGGCACGCGGAGCTTGAGCGACACCTCACTTCTTGTGCAATTCATCTCTTCTCTACTCTTCCTTCTACCTCCCTCGCTCGTTTCTTTTACTCCTTTACTCTTTTCCCTGTCCCTGCCCTGTTCGGGCTCTCCAAGCCTGGCATTGGGTCCTTCATCTCTTTTCCGTGACAGACAGCTATAGCTCCTAAGCCATGCCGAGTAAGGCGACTCCTACTGACCCCTCCGAGCTCATACGTGAGCGAACTAGTTTCATGAAGCTGACTGCCATCACTTCCCGTTTATTAGTCCGCCCACTTGATGAATGGGCCTCTGCCCGCACCCAGTCTCTTCCTCTCTCCGCTCTCAAAGGGGCTGTTGTCGGTATCGATGCGTCGCACTACATTTCCCAACACCTTGTCCACCACTCGACACGCGAGCCTTTACTGGTCGCTCTGGGCGGCTTCCCGTTTGCGCTGAAGACCAATATTGAGAGAGAGTTGCAGAGTTTCAAGGAACTGGGTGTGGCCTGTCTTTTCGTCTTCAACGGCCTAGAGTTTGGGAAGAAGGACCAGCGACCCCACGTGCAGACAGAGTCATTGCGAGCCTTTGAACAAGCCTGGGAGCTTTATGACCAACAACAGGCGGATCAGGTAGTTGACGCATTCAGTGGCGCGGGTAAGACTTCCTTTCTGCATCCTCGTCTTCCCTGTTCACTGGTTTGCGCTGACAACGCTCCGCCCACTCCAGGTACACCGCGACCTGAACCCCTTTACAGATTTTTGCAGCGCATTCTGTACCAAAATGGCGTTGACTTCATTGTGGCGCCATACAGTGCCGCGGCTCAGGTAAGAATGCGACCATCGGAGAGATTAACTCGCAACGGCTCGGTTCTTACTTCTCACTTCTGATAGCTCGCCTATCTTGCCAAAGGCTCCAATCCGCTCATTGATGCGATCTTTGGGCCCTCTGAAGCACTTCTCTTCGACGTTGACAAACTAATCACACGGATGGATATCGAATCTTCTCAGTTTTTCTGGATTACCAAACAAACTTGCCAAGATGAAATGGGGAGGCTATCAAATGAGCAGTCCCTGGATTTCTGCCTGTTATTGGGCTCATCGTTCCTGCGAACCTTCCCGGGCTTCGAGAACCCAACATTTCCTGCAAAGAGCGTCAGTATTCGTGATGCTCTTCCGATATTCAACCAAGCAGGTCGAAATGCACTAGCTCTATGTGCTCAGTTTGAAGACGACCGTCGCGTGCAGGAACTTCAGTATGCCGATGCTTACAAGCGTGCGTTCATGACAGTGAAACACCATGTGATCATGGACGTGGAGGGCAAGGTGGCACCTATGGATTGGGAGAACGCCTCGTCCGATATGCATGAACTGATCGGCCAGCGACTGCCCGAAGAACTTTACTTTTACCTCTCCAAGGGCGTCCTAGGTCCTGAAATTCCCAACTTTTTGACATCGGGTGAGGTTCAAATCTCCCTCCCATTGGGAGTTGAAGATACCGAAATATATCGCCAAACTGTGAGCAGCACGCTCACTCCGATCAGGACCCAGTCCATCTGTTTACTCTCGAATTCCCTCCACAGGTTCTACCAGACCAAAGTGATCAATATACGGACATGGTTCGATGAAAAGTCGGACAAGTCTATCACTCTGAAGACTCTTCCTTCCGTCAAGGAGACAATTCAGGCGTGGAAGATTCGCTCTGAGCAGCTGCCCGAGGGAGTAAAGGTCGGTTCAGCATGCCATCTACACGCCAAGATTGAATTGTCTAACAAGTGACCAGAGCACCACCTCTCCGCTCAAGTTTGCTGTACAGAGCCTGCAAGATCCCGAATTCGCGGCCAAGTCCTTTGCATCGTCTAAGGATGCTCAAGTGAGTCTAAACAAACCTCTTATTACCCGTTGTTCTCATATATAAATGATTCTAATGATCAAAGCCGCTATCGTCGCAAGACGAAATTCTTGCCAACGTCTACTGGAGGTTCCTGCAATTGCGAGGTTACATTGATGAGAAGCACCGACTCACCTCGTGGGGTGTCTGCCTCGACCAAGCGCTTTCCTTCCTTGATCCGGCCGATAATTTGGAAGAGGCTACGTTCCTTGCTGTTGAAATGGTCCGTTTCGGACTTCTGAATTCCAAAGAGTGGTTCTCGCACGTCTCAGGAGGTCCGATGAGAGGTTCAGGTGAGTTGACTGTGTCGGATTGATGCCCCGATGCATATCTTACTGATCTCGCTCTCCCACTAGATGAGGACAAGAAGTTCAATATCCTGATCTCACGTGTGGCTTGTATCGCTAAGATACAACACAAGAATATCGGCTATTCAGGCCCCCTCAGCAGGCAATTGCTCTGTTACCGCTCTCTTATTTCTGAGGTCCGCTCGACATTAAGAAATCTAATCGAAGTTGTTTTAGCTAGCCTGCTTCTAAGCGGAGATGCCAGCAGAGATCGGGATGACTGGACTGAGATGAGTGTCAAGTAAGACTTTATATCATGCTCACAAAGATCGATGGCGCTGACGTTTCCTAGTCTCCCTTTCATCGACGACAATGACTGCGGTCTCGGCATTGCAGTGCGCACATATCTCGATGATCTGCCCCTGCAGGCGGACCCAACTTCGCCGGAGGCACGGTTAGAGGTGAAGTCCAAGGGTAAAGAATGGTTTCAACACAGTGACAGCTTTACGAGCAATCTCGAAAAGGCGTTCAAGCTCTGGGATGCGGTGAGTGCCAAAGAATCAAAACCATTGCACCGCGTGAGCTGATCTTTTTCTTCTATATCAGGTCTATAAGGGCACGCAGAACGCGAGTAAAGAATTCAAGGACGTTCCGTTGTGGAAAGAGGCAAATGAATGGTTGTCGGTCAGGCGATGATTGTGTTAAGCTGTACCCAGCCGATAGGGCTAAGAGGCTGCTGTGGGAGCTGCATCTCACGAATGAATCAGAGTCTACGAATATGAAAGCATTATCAGCGACGGTGATTGACTGAGGGACTCACTCGGTGAAGGTAGAAATCTAAAGGGAATGTAACACTAAACACCTTACTGGCTACGTACCGTCTCTACATCAGGTGATATACTAATAGCATTTCGTTACATGAGAGCTGTGCAACACATCTTGTTTGACGAAGTCAATTGCGAAGTTACACGAGTTGTGGTTCGTAATTTCGCCCAAGTATAGATAGATACCAAGTGTCCTCTTCCGACCCGCTGATAAATCCGCGGTGATCTGCGGTGATTGCGGAGCTTCTGGCATGGGCTCCATACCTTGGGAGGCAAATCAAGTACAGCACCTTCACTATTTGAGCTGATTTAGTCGAAGGCAGCAACTACAGCTCTTCTACCATTGAGACAGCTCATACATAACATTGCCCAATATCTTGCGTTTTAATCGAGGATATTTCGGCCCCTGCTTCTTCTATCAAACAAGCACCATGGCTCGGTTGAGCTTCCTGCTCGTGAGCTGCCTTACACTGCTCGTCGGTATCGCCAGCGCCACTTCCGCCGTCCTTGATCTACTTCCCAAGAATTTCGACGATGTCGTCCTCAAGTCCGGAAAGCCCGCTCTGGTTGAATTCTTCGCCCCTTGGTGTGGCCACTGCAAGACCCTGGCGCCCGTCTATGAGGAGCTCGGCCAGGCTTTCGAGTTCGCCAAGGACAAGGTGACTGTGGCCAAGGTGGATGCGGACGAACACAGAGATCTTGGAAAGAGGTTTGGTGTCCAGGGATTTCCGACCCTCAAGTGGTTCGATGGCAAGAGCGACAAGCCCACGGACTACAGCGGTGGTCGGGATCTGGAGAGCCTGTCTGCGTTCATCACAGAGAAGACGGGCATCAAGCCTCGTGGAGCAAAGAAGGAGCCTAGCAATGTTGAGATGTTGACTGAGTCGTCGTGGAAGTCTACCATTGGGGGTGACAAGAATGTGTTGGTTGCTTTCACTGCGCCTTGGTGTGGACGTGAGTTCTTCCTTTGTTGTTTTCTTTGTTTTTTGCTTCGTCGGACTGAGCTAATATGCCTCGCCGTTTACAGACTGCAAGACCCTCGCCCCTACCTGGGAGACCCTCGCCAATGACTTCGCACTCGAGCCCGACGTCGTGATCGCCAAGGTTGACGCCGAGGCAGAGAACTCCAAGGCTCTCGCCAAAGAACAAGGCGTCACCGGATACCCCACCATCAAGTTTTTCCCCAAGGGCTCAACCGAGCCCGTCACTTACTCCGGTGCTCGTTCCGAGGAGGCTTTCGTCGAGTTCCTGAACGCCAACGCTGGTACTAACCGTGCCGTTGGTGGAGGCCTCAACGAGAAGGCCGGCACAGTCGCCGCTTTTAACGAGTTCATCACCAAGTACGTCTCGTCGCGCAACGCCAAGGAGCTCGTTGCGGAGGTTAAGAAGGCTGCAAAGGGTCTCCAGGACAAGTACGCTCAGTACTATGTTAAGGTTGCTGAGAAGATCAGCCAGAACGAGGAGTATGCCGCCAAGGAGCTGGCTCGTCTCAAGAAGATTCTTGAGAAGGGTGGCTCGGCTCCCGAGAAGATCGACGATATTGTTACTCGCAGCAACATCCTGCGCTTGTTTGTGGGCGATAAGGAGACCGATACCAAGGACGAGCTATAGATTGCAAGGATTAGGAGATCATTGACGGACTTGTTCAATTGTATGACTTTTGGTCTATGAAATATGTACCTGGAGCTCCATAATGCAAAGCATGTAAAGACCATGGTTTGACCCAAGAACAACGGTTCAAGAAATATATAACAAGAGGCATCTCCCTCAAAATCTCGACAGGGTATCTCTCAATACGAGACGACAATGCAACGAAGTACACTTGCACATCTGCCACCGTTTCAATGAATGCACCGCTCAGAAGAACTTAACCAATAACTCCATTACACATGGAAACATACCACCAATGCAAGAACATGCTATGTAATCGAAATGCAACAATTTATATGAACGCACGAAAGTCATTTTGCTGGAGACGACGCTGTCGCGGCCGCCGTGTCGCCAGCCATAGTCAAGGAAGCTTCCAGCTCGTCAAGTCGCGTAGCCATATCGTCCACTAGAAACGTACGTTCAGATCAGTATCATATATAGCTAGCCTAGCAATACGTTCCATGTACGAGGCAAACGAACATTTAGCGAACACTTCCCGCGACACAGTGTCGAACTTGTGTTGTAACTGATCCAGGAGGTCGTCGACCGCTGCTGAAAACTGGCCTTGAGCATCAGAGCTCTGCAGAGATTGTAAGCGACGTGTTTCAAATTGATAGTGCGACAGTTTGACAAACCTGTTGCGATCGCAGAGATTCCCCGGTGGGAGGGGTGACGGCCTCTGATGTTGAAATGGATTTGCTATCATCTGCCATGATGTAGTGATTCGGCGGGGTATTGAGAATAAATTTGAGACGCCAGTAAATTACAGTTCGAATTTCAAGAATATGTGCTATGTATGCACAAAAGGTCAACCGCAAAGGTGATGTTTATCGCCCTGTATACTCCCGGAGCTTGATATCCAGATTAAGACGATAAGATGACCCGAGGATCAACTGTTTCTCCTGATCTCCGAGATGCCCTAGACTAAAGTTAGACTAGTTCTGGCTTATCTTGAATGCTAACCATATATGGACTAGCGGCATCCCAAAAAAATTCCCATAGTTTCCTGATCTGAAAGTCCGCCGCGGTGCTCGAACAGTAATTGCAAGCTTGCAGTTGAACACTCCTCTTAAACTTTTCTCGTGAATTTCGCTTTCATAGAGAAAATGGTTAAACGCAGCAAGTTACTCCAGGCTCTTGATGCCCACAAGGGCCGAGACTACGATGCAGAGAAGCAGAGGAAATTAGCCAAGACGGCAGAGAAGAGAAAAGCGTCAAAGAAGACGAATATTGGAGATGATGAGAACATGGAAGAGGAGACTGTTGAAACAAATGGCAAGGTATGTCGGAGTCGAGAGTTAAAACGTTCGGATCGAATTGCTAAATCAATTGCTCGCGTGTGCGCAGGCTGAGTCGGAGAATCTGAAATCCAAGAAGCGCAATGCTCCTGAAGATGAAGAAGACGAAGAATCAAGCGACAACGAGGATGAAGAGTCTGATAAGGGGGGAGCTGGAGAAGGGGAAAACAACGAGGAAGACGAAGACGAGGAGGAGGAGGAAGAAGAAGAAGAAGACATTCCTCTATCCGACCTGTCCGAAGACGAAAGAGAGGATGTGGTTCCTCACCAGCGCCTCACGATCAACAACTCTGCTGCTATCAACGCATCTATCAAACGCATCTCCTTCATCTCCTCCCAGACGCCGTTCTCAGAGCACAATTCCCTAGTCTCGAAAGAGCCGATCGAAGTCCCCGACCCCAACGATGACCTAAACCGGGAGTTGGCTTTCTACAAGGTTTGCCAGGCTGCCGCTACCGAGGCCCGTATGCTATTGAAGAAGGAGGGCATTCCGTTCACTCGGCCCGGCGACTATTTTGCGGAGATGGTCAAGACGGACGAGCACATGAGCAAGATTAAGAAGAAGCTTTACGATGAAGCTGCCGCGAAGAAGGCTGCCGCGGAAGCCCGCAAACAGCGGGATCTGAAGAAGTTTGGAAAGCAGGTGCAAGTTGCCAAGTTGCAACAGAGAAACAAGGAGAAGCGCGAGACGCTCGAGAAGATCAATGAGCTCAAGAAGAGTATGTTATCCCTTCTTTTACAGAGGTTCCCGAACAATTACTGACATGCTTATCTCCTCTACTAGAGCGCAAGGCTGATAAATCTGGCATTACGGACAATGACAACGATCTATTCGATATCGCCATTGAAGACTCCAGCAAACCCGACAGCCGGAAGCGTAGTCGCGGCAATGAGAGCGGCGGACCCTCACTGAAGCGCCAGAAGAAGAATGAAAGATACGGCTTCGGTGGTAAGAAACGGCACGCCAAGAGTGGTGATGCTATTTCTAGCGGAGACCTGCGTAACTTCTCGGTCAAGAAGATGAAGGGTGGCTCCAAGAGACCTGGGAAAAGTAAGAGAGCGGCGGCAAAGGGCCGGTCGTAATGACTAGTTGCTTTTGGTTGTTCCATTATTCCATTGTCTATATATTTGTCTTGGCTGGGAATTCAAAAGCAGAGACTATTGTTCGGCGTTCAAAAATCGTCTGTCTTCACTTGACCTTTTAGATAGTTGCTCGGACAGGACTTGGACTTCCTGACCATCAATGTCAAGTCCTCCGTGTATATTGATCAATCTCAGACATGACCTTCGAAAGGAAATGATCTTCTCCCTCCGCTTCATATTGTGATTTCGTATGGGATATATACCCGGCTTCCCCATGGATGCTAATTATTTCCACTTAGTATCATTCGAACAGCTCATGTCTATCAAGAATATTCCTTGGTATCATTATGAATCAATCCACAACGCCGCGCTCATCTTTCGACACCCGAAATGCGTATTAGCCTCCACATCGGACTCTCCTATATCTTCGGTGACGTATTAATCGTCCATGCGGCGTGTCCTCCATTATAGGATGGATGTGTATTCAGTCCTGTCATATGCAGACTCTTGAGGCTATTCAGCGACGGAGTGATCAACCTAGAGCAAGTCCGGTCAGCACTAGGCCAATCCTAGGAGCTAGTCGAGCAGTTGCGTATTGCTCGAGCTCTCGTTGCTGATCTGTTGGTGCCAACAGCAGCCTGAGGTCTGAGAACAGCATGTTGTAAGCATTTCAAAACCGTTTTTCTAGTTGGTCATATGTAGCAGTTGGCTCATGACCCCGTTTGACCGTTGGCTCCGTTCTCCATGATTGAGAGCCCAGCGTCAAGGTTCCCCATCTCCCGAATCCGTTCGAGAAGGTTACCAACGCGAATATTGATATTCAATTTTTGTTCCGCAAAAACAAGGTCAAGTTTGGCCTTTGTGTCGTCTGCATGCGCCAATGAATGGTCTTGAATTAATTCTTTGCCTCTCTTCGTGTTGCTCTTGTTGATCACCTTGCCACATCCCCGTACCTGACAAATCCATGTATCGGATGGCAAATCGTCGGCACGAGGAATGTCTAAGCCGACAGAATCCTGGACCTGGTCTGCGGCGGAAACAGAAGTATTTCGGCTTTGGAGAGTTTCCTGCAAAGGCGTTTTCTGCTGAGGCGTGGAGACCGTGTCTGATAGAATCGAGCGAGTTCTTCTTTTTGCTCTGTTTGATAGCGGATCTCGTACCAGATCATGACCGCGTACTTTACTGGGGGTCTCGAGTTCATCCGTATCTTCCTGATTCTCATCAGACATATCTCCTGGGTCGACCGCAGTGCTTCGCGTGCGCTTGCCAATTTGCTTAGTGGAGAATGCGCTGGACTTCGGGCGAAGCACGGATTTAAGAACTCGCCGTTTTCTTGGTCTGCGATTTTCTTCGTGCTCGCTCTCTTCATCAGAGGACTCGTCTTCTTCCGAAGTCCGGGGACGCAACGGAGTAAGAGCAATCTGCTGAAGTTCATCCCTCTTTGACGCAGCCTTCAGCTCACGGTAGATAACCTTCCGTGACCAGTCAAAGTTCGATGTCTTAGCTTCGTCCATCAGCTCCAGGATGATGTTAGCCCTCGACGAGATGAGGTCTCGTGCATATTCCGGACCATCGATCTCGAACCGGTTCACAAGAGTGGGGACAAGTAAATCAAGATTTAGCTGACGCTTCGCCAAGTGTCCTGCCTCTTTCAACTCAATGATCAGCTGGTAAATTGCGTCTGCCTGGGTCTTTGAGGCCACATTCGGGTCAGGCGCATGCGTTGACTCTTCCGGGACCTCATCAACATCCTCGTCCTCGTCCATGGCTTCTCCATCTTGTTTTGACTCGTGCGAAGATTTGATTCCCTCGTAATCCTCCTGTTTGTATCATCAGCAAAGCCAATCATGATGAGATAGGTACTGAGGAACCTGCTCACAGGAAACTTCTCGCACAGATGCTCGAATAGCTGCGTTTTGGTCCATTCCACTTCCTCTTCACCCTTCAGCATCCGAGAGAGTAGAAAGTTGTGATGTTTGTAAAAGACTTCGGCCGAATCATCAGCGTCCTCGCAGATACCATGTGTGTGGTTGACATACTAAAAGCATCGCGTAAGCGACTGACATCCTGAATTCCATCAAACCATGGGATCTGTACTCACCTCCTCACACAGGTACTCCACGCTCGGATTCCAATTCTTCCGCCTTCGTCCCTTCGGTTGGTGTCTGTCCGCCAAAAAATATAACAAATCAATGGCCTCTACCACATCATTGAACATTGGCCGGTAACCCCTCGCTGGCGATATGGAAAACCAGCCAGCACGCCCAGCAATCCAGACCCCAACCTCACCGTCACTATGTTGGCCGTAGGCATAATGGGTCACATTGTCGATCACAATTCGTTTCGTAATGTAATCTGGATCAAGGACTATCCGAATAGACAAGCTTCAAGTCAGCTTCTGTCTGAACAGCACAAATATCGAGGTACTTGTGGGAAATACTATGTGTCACAATTAAGGTTGTAACTCTAGTAATACATACCTAAAGACTCTTGCTCCTCTTCCACCTCGTCCAAGCAGCCCGTTACCTGAACAGGATTGCTGGGAGATGCTGTGAGAAGATTGGCATATCGTGACTTGCCTGGCACCAGGACCCTGACTTCAGACAGACTGAACTCCTCCCAGTCGTTCTCGTCCGTAAGAGATGGGTCTCTGGCGGCCAGGACACTATCTTCTCGCGATGTCATGTCTCGGGGGGTTGCATGGTGCCTTGACTGATACGGAAAGGAATTGACGAAAGCTTCTTTAGAAGCCAAACGCAAAGATTGAGGGATGAGACATAAAACTGAATGAGGATGGTCAGAATGGAGTTTGATAGAGTCAAATCGAGGCACCTGCCTTTGTCTGGCGCAACCCACCCCCCACGACAGACAGACTGGTAATTACCGGTCGTTACGAAATGCGGGTTCAGGTAACTTTGTAATACGCCGGTATGTGAGAAATCATTGTACCGTACCGTTTGTAAGATCAGTCCCAGCATTGTTCTTTTCTCTTTTTGGTAGTAGAGCTGTTATTTGAGAGCACTGCTAGACTGCCAGCTAGCCCCATTGCATTGGTTATTGATCGTTATCAATTGCTTACTTTTGGATATTTATTGATCAAGCTTATTACCTACCATCAGTCTACACATACCTCAACCACAATTCAATCCATTCCCCCGCGGCTGATGGGATTCCGTCCCGGCTTCAGGTTATTTCGCACCACAATGTCTGGAGAAAAAATCTACGAAGGCGTCTTCGGTATGTGTTCTCTGCGCACCGAATCATAATAAATGTTAACACTAATGTGCAACAGCCGTCCACAAGCCTCAAGGTGTCACATCGGCCGATGTCATCCGAACCCTTCAGCACCATTTCAACCCCTCCAAGCTCTTCCAGCCCTGGCTCGACGAGGAGCGCGCGCGGCGTAAAAGAGAGAGCAACTACCAGCGCAACAGGCGCCGCTCGAAGCGCCTGGACGTCAAGATCGGACATGGAGGTACCCTCGACCCATTGGCGACGGGCGTGCTAGTCACGGGTGTGGGCAAGGGCACGAAAAACCTCAACGACTTCCTCGGGTGCACAAAGACCTATGAGACGGTTGTGCTTTTTGGAGCTGAGACGGACACCTACGACAAGCTGGGGAAGATCGTCCGACGGGCCCCGTACGAGCATATCACTAGGGAGGCGGTTGAGAAGGCGCTTGAGCAGTTCAGAGGGAAGATCATGCAGCGTCCGCCTATCTTCTCGGCGCTGAAGGTCCAGGGGAAGAAGCTTTACGAGTATGCGCGGGAGGGCAAGGAGCCTCCGATTGAAATCCAGTCGCGCCCTGTGGAAGTGAGCGATCTGCGCATTCTCGAATGGTACGAGCCCGGCACCCATGAGTACAAGTGGCCCGACGTAGAGGCTGCCGGAGAAGAGAAGGAAGTTGCGGAAAGGCTTCTGGCGAAAGAAGATACCCTGCCCGTAGCTCCATCTGCTGAGACCGAAGTCCCGGCCGAGATTAGCGAAGAACAGGAGAAATCAACAGCCACAAAACGTAAGACACCGCCGCCTGCTGGGGAGCCCACGAAAGACGATGTGGATGCCCCAGCTGCCACCGATGCCGAGCTTGCTCCATCGGCGGCGAAGAAACAGAAGATCACTGCCGAGGGCCACTCAGCGCCGGCGCAGGCTGAGCCCTCAAGTGGTTCCGATGCGACGGAGCCAACTACCGCACCAGCAATCGAACCCTCTTCTCAACCCCCTGCTGTGAAAATCACCATGACTGTCTCATCTGGCTTCTACGTCCGCTCTTTGGCGCATGATCTGGGCAAGGCCCTGGGTAGCTGTGGCCTCATGAGCTCGCTTATCCGAACGCGCCAGGCGGATTTCGAGCTGGATTCTGACAAGGTCCTCGAGTATAAAGATCTCGAAGCCGGTGAGGAAGTTTGGGGTCCGAAAGTCCAACGATTCCTGGAGGAGTGGGAGAAGAAGAGAGCCGAAGCGAACATGGAATAAGTCATTTCAGAAATAGAATTCGGACACTATATAAAAGTCTTGTATAATGCTTCAGAATACCTGTGTACAATAGACAGCATTGCTTATGTCTTCAACATGATGATTCAATTCGATGAGCTTTTCATTGATTTCGCCTATTAAATTCCAGGACTTCTGGATAGCTTCGGTGAACATGCACAGCCACCTGCATGGTATCGATACTTGCTGCTACCTAGCTTCTGTCTCAGTCACGGCAGGGTTTGTCTTCCCAAACTTCTCAGAAAAGGGATTTTGTAGGTCACTCAGGCAAAATGATAGTAATCCATGCAAAGAAAGCCGATGTGGTTGCGGGCTGCTTCAACCCAAGAATGTGAGATGTAAGATGCAAGATCTAAGCTAATCGATAAAGCACATTTACTAATCAAGAGGATCAACCTCCGCATCAAGCAGGAGATAGATTCCATGCAATGGATCAATTTCATCAGATCATGCATCT
Organism: Aspergillus hiratsukae; assembly: GCA_014281905.1. Taxonomy (NCBI): domain Eukaryota; kingdom Fungi; phylum Ascomycota; class Eurotiomycetes; order Eurotiales; family Aspergillaceae; genus Aspergillus; species Aspergillus hiratsukae. The sequence goes on from JACBAD010002111.1 coordinate 172,817, forward strand.
CATCAGGTTCAAGAAATGGCTGAGTAAATGTCGCAAAGAGATAGGAAACGGTTGCAGTCAGATAGTCAGACAGTCGGTAGTTTAACAAAGGAGAACCGCTTTTGGTTGGGGTATACCGCTGAAAACAAAGCGATTGGGCAAAAAAGGAAATTCAAAGAGCAAAATGAGGCCAACAGGTATGATTTCAGCAAGACAGAAAGAGTGATTCGAAGGTAGTGAGTGTATGTGGTAAATGAGAGTATCAGGGCAGTGACTGTTGATGAGCACTGTGAGCGTCAATGAGCGCTGTTGCATGTTAGCTCTCTGTAGCCTGAAGAAGGTTGCAAGTGCATTATCGACGACTTACTTCGGAGCACAGAGGCTTGTCCTTGTCGGGATTCACATGCGCACTGGAGGGTGCTGCCGTTCAAGAAATCAAGCAAAATGCTGTTGGGGAGTTCTTGACGATCCTCATCCGGTATACACGGTGTCCTGAACTCAGTCAGATGGTACCGCTTGATCATGTGGCGGCTGCTCGAATCGACATTTCCAGGGGTCAATATCAGATATCCTTTGTCATCGATCCGAATGAACCGGCGCTTCCAGAGGAGGGTGTCGGGGAACTGAACATTGACCTCGCCGACATCGATTGCCGCGGTGCTCACGCTAGCTTTCTTCGGTTTCTCATCAGCAGCAGGTGCGATTTCTTCTTCCTTGACGGGAGGACTGAATGCCCCAATGACGCTCTTCCTTGAATTTGACGTTATCGACGACATGCGGCGCAGGAGTCGAGAAGCGCGAGAGGTCTTCTTCTCCTCAGGGGACGGAGATAAATCGCTGCTCGACTTTGACAAAAAGGCCTCTTCCCTTTTCGAGACAGAGGAGATGGACAATCTGCTCTCAGATCGCGGCACCGAAGCGGCTCTAGATTGGTGATCAGAATTCGTAGAAGACGAAGACATACTACGTTTTCCTGACTCGGTAGTCGTTGGTTCACAAGGCTCATGTTCAACGGTCAATCGACTAGCTTGGAGATTGAGTACACCCGAGTCTGGCAGGTCTGGTTTTGAATCGCTAGGGGCATTGGTTGCGTCGCGGACTATCCGGGCAGTCACCGAGATGGAAGTCGTAGTGCATGCGGCGTTCGTACTAGATTGTGAGTCGCGACGTTTGACACTAGGGGATCGGGAGAAAGCTTCTGGCGTATAAGAGCCACGCCGAGAAATGGAGCCTGCTTCAGAATTGCCACCACTCAGCGACACGGAGCCTCGATTCCGAAGAGCGCCGAAAGAAGAGGACGCAGTAGGTGGAGCTAGGTTCAACCCTGAGTTTGACGATGTTTCACGGCTGCTAGAAAACTTCTCCAGAGCTTTGATGCGCTTTGAGATACCCGATGATACGTTGATCTTCTTGGCCACAAGCACAGGACCTGTTGCGCTATCCATGTCTCCGTAAGGGCCAGACAAGGATCTGCCCCCGGAGAGTGACTGCATATTGTACAATTGGTGTCCCAAGGCGCTCGGGTTCGAAACTGCCCGCGAATTCTTCCAAGCATGAGAGCCTATCTGGTCATTGTTATTTGGGTAGACAGGCGACAACGGCGACTTTCCGACCGAAACAGGCTTCGCTTCCTCCACAGTGGCGCTTTTCAATTCTTCCATGAAGGAATCATCCGAAAGGAGATTTTCGTCATCAGAATAGTCTGGAGTGGGTACCTGAATAGGCTCGAGCTGAGGTTTGCGCTTGTCTTTTCGAGTATTCACGTTCTTCGACTCCGCATTCGAGGGTTCAGGGATCAAGTCATTCTGCAGCTCGGCAGGATAAGGTGCTATTACCGTCGGTTCGGAAGTGGAGCTGGAGCACGAATTTGAGGTTGGCGAGTCGGGAAGAGGAATGGGTTGGGGCAAGGTTGAATCGGCCGGGTCAATCACTGTTAAAGCCTCTTCCGGACCAGGAACAGGATCATCCTCCGGATGTGGAGGAGAGGGAACAATTTCTTGGTTTTTCTCGGTTGCAGCTTTTTCAAACTCTTGGGGTGGGACGGCGCTAGGCAAGCCGGGGCCACCTTTAGTGTCGTTGTCAACGAACACGGCCAAGTCTCTGTCGGCAGCGTCCGCTTCAATTTTCGGAGGCACTTGAGGCGCCTGTAACTGGACTGTCCCCGATGATTCTTCTGGATTGGCTGTAAGAACGTTGCCCGTATTCAGAAGCGACTGGTTGGGAAGCTGTTCGTCATCGAAGTTGGCAATCTCCATACCCACAGCGGAATCTGGTTTTGTGGAGTCGGACGTAGCGAGCTTCTCCTCAGGGAGTGGGATTGATTCAGGCACAGTGGAAAGCTGCGTCTTAGGACAAAGCTCTTTGCTATGTTCAGTCACCGCTGCAGTTTCCTGATCATGTTTCAACTTGTCATCAGCCTGATCGATGTTCTCCTTATTCTCGTCAACATCTGTCAATCTCTCATCTTTCATCTTTCGACCTTTTTTGCTCTCCGCCGCACGCTTTTCCATTTGAGTTTTCCGCAGCTGAAGAGCTTTCATCAGCCGTTCCTTTTCATTTGAGGCGGACGACGAGAGAGCACTCAGTGATTTAGCACCAGGTGAAAGCTGAGGCCGCGAAATCGGCATTGACAATGGTGGGACTAACAAGGGCGGGACAGGGGGCGCTGTTCGGCTGGACACGGATGCCACTGGGTTTCCTTGAGAACGGGGCCGAGACGGGCTCGGGTTGCTTTTCCGTAGCGAAGATGTCCTAACCCCAGCCGGTAAAGAGGCTACTGGCCGCTGCTCGGCGTTTCGAGACAGGTTACCTGCCGTGCGAGGACGCCCGCTCCCGTCTATCGAAGGTCGAGGGCCACGCTTGACTTTCGGGGTGTACGTACTCGCACGCTCCAGGTCCCTGAGCGACGGCCTGACCGACTGTGTAGACATCCGCGATTCGAGGTCATCTTCAAGTCTTCTTCGTGAACCGGGGCGTTCGGATCGACTATCCCAGGAGATAGAGACTTGATCACTGGCTCGGGAATCCTGGGGGCTCTTTGCGACGATGGGTGATTCGTCGCCATTGGACGTTTTTCGAGCGATAGAAGTGACTGATGGGGCCACTATGGTGGCTTCTGATACATGGCTGGTTGACCTTTGTCGATTGTCCGGATATGGAGGTGGAGCCTGCGTCTGGTCCTTGCTCGTAGTGGTTTCCTCTGCATCTTCAGCAATTTCCATCAGCCTGCGACGGCGGAGGGAGCTTGAAGAGGAGGTGATAGAACCTGAAGCAGCATGTAGGAGGCACGCAGAAGACAGTGCACTCTCGGTGAGATCTGCTGATTTTGCGAAGGAGAATACAGTATCGTGGGGTGAGAACTTGTCTAAGATTGACTGAAACTGCACTGTGGTTCGGGCTACACGCAAGACCGCGTCAGCGAGACCATAGGTTGACGGGAGAAGAGCACACAATTGAGCCAGGGGAAGTACCTTGTATAAGCCTCGAGAGACCCTCTGGCTGGTAGCTCAGTACCACCTTCCTCCGCCGATATTGTAGGAAACCGTAGAGAGGGGAGATTTCCTCATAGCTGTCGATCGCACTCCGCACATCTGGCACCCCGCCTGTTCCTCGGTCAAGCAGAGTTACCTCATCCCTTGATACATAACGGAGAAGAAACCTAAATGCAATGGGGCAATTAGTGTCAACTCGCATAGATAACGCGCGAACTATTGTTATTCACAGCCACACAAGCAATTGCGAGCGATCGAAATTCATTGACGAAGGGGAACTAACCATCCTCCAGCTTCGGCCAGAGCGCTCTGGTAGGCTTCGATGACAGCGGGATTATCTAGCCCATTAAGAGACATGACGGGAACCGCATTGGGAGCGGGTATCCGGTTCAAATGTCGCAATGGGGGGATAGATAAGAAAGACGGATCCTCAGTGCCCGAAAGGAGGGATTGTATCAATGAAAGAGTGTAGATAGAGATCGAAAGGAAGGAGGGCGAACAGTTGGTGAGGCCTTGAAACGAATGTGGGAAAAAAGACAACACTCATGCAGATCGAGGCCCTGCCTGGATCAGGCACTGCCACCTAAAGAATCGAAAGTCAGTCGCTCTCGAAGGATTGACAGGATGAAAGACGGACTTGACGCCGTCGACGGAGATGTATCATGTAGTCTATCTACCTCACGAACCTCTCAGGAGTTTCAGGGGCACTCCTAGTGGAGGACTAGCTGCCTCCACTTTCTGAGATAGGGACGGGTCGAAAAAATATCCCCACGTTTCCTTGGCCGATGCCAACTAGACTAGGCCCGAGGCAGGGGAAATTAGCAGCGCTTGATCAGGAACGAACTCAGGTACCAAAGTAGCGAGGTATCCATAGAAGATTCCAAGAATCAGAGAAGGAGAGTCAGAGAACCCCATAAGGTTCACAGCAGAGGATATTCTCATTGCGACTGGGCAATCAAAACAAGTGATGGCTTTATGGTCGGTGAACTGCAGACAGACTTTGATTATTATTTTTGTTTGGACTATCTATTGTTTGTATGAACTATAATCTATCTATTATTGCCAACCAAGGTACGGAGTAGACATTCCTCAGTAGTATTATTGATGCACCAGCTGAGATATTATTGTTGACTACGGTGCAGGTTTGATCTTCTCCTCAGGGACCTTGGACTCTCAAGTACATTGATCATCAGGTTTTTTGCTGATCGAGTAACTTCAATGTTTAGGACATAAATACTTTGTATTTCGTATGATAGCCTTTAAAGATGATGACCTGGCAATGTGGCACAAAATAGTTAGCATCAATTGAGCAAAGAATGTTGTCGTTCATTTAAGACCTAAAGATTGGATAGGCAGAAGAAGCGATAGTTATGGCGGCACATTTCCATGCAAGCACAGATCATGCGCTGTTACATGCATTGTAGGCCCCTAAAGTTCATTTACAGTCAGATCTATCAGCGGAAGAACTCTCAACTCTCTTGGTTTCGAGTTTCTATGTTATTCTGCATGCACGTCTCTTGGAGCATCCGCGGCAACAAGGCAGCTCCTAAGACATAACCTTACTCCCAGATAAGCTTCTTCTGACAGATCGCCTAGGTAGAAACGTCAACCTGACATTCCAATCGACGTCAATCTGAATCAGCCCCTCTTCAATAATTCTCATTTTAATTTCTCTAAATAAATGGCTGGTGTTTTCAACCATCCACGTCCATGACGGTGTCGTCCTGTGGAGCTCTCCGCCTCCGTCAGTAGCAAGAACAACTCGGAGACTCCCGATGCGGGGTGGATATTGTTCCTAGTATTTATGACAAGACACCCCTCCAACTTCCATGTGATTTATATCGGAATCTGGTTTATTATTCTCATGTACCGGCGAAGGTGCTGAAAGCTGCAACATCGGTCATCATGTCTTCCGGTTTTCCTCAAGTCTCATCACTATCGTCTCTTCCGCAGGAAGAGCAATTCAGAGCTCTCGATACCCTCTTTGAGCCATCTCCAGAACTCCACAGGCTGATGGCTCCGGTCCTATCCAACCAAACGTTCTCCTCGTATAACAGTCTCATCGACGCAGTAGGCGGCCGAATGTCTGCACTCTCACCCAAACATTCACCCACCGACCAAGAAATCCTCACGGGAATTTTGGGATCGCATCCACGCCTCGGACGGCCAAAAACTGGAGATACAGAACATATGAGCGAGCTCAGTAAGAGAGAGCAGGCCAATCTGAATACAGGGGCAGAAGAACAAGCAGAGAAATTGAGACTACTCAATGTCGAATATGAGGAGAGATTTCCGGGACTGAGATTTGTGTATGTGCTTTGTCTTTATCAGCAGCCATTGTCTCTTGTAGGCTGACCGTATGCCTTCTGATGGCTTGATCTAGGACGTTTGTCAATGGACGAAGCAGAGATGTCATCATGGAGGAAATGCGCCAGAGGATTGAAAGAGACGATATTGAGCGAGAGATACAAGAAACCATCCAGGTGGGTGCGACAACATCGTTGGTGACGAACAGTGCGCTAATTCTGGCATTCATCGACAGGCAATGTGTGATATTGCCAAAGATCGAGCTAAAAAACTGGAACAGTCGTCCTTGAATTGAGCTTGCATATTATTCCTGAACCATATAGATCTGAATGAGAACATGAGAATAGAGTGATCAATTCGGCGCTCCTTAAAAGCCGATGCTCTTCTTCATGTTGTTGTCTTCGCGAAGCGATGGATGTCTGACGACCTGAGCGACGGTTTGATCTATTTTGCAATATAGCCAATCACGCACTGTCTCTACGGCTGATTCCAGAAACGCTTCGAATGAGTTTAATTCTCATTATTGTCTGCAATGTCTGGGACTCGCGCTTGGACTTTAGTCTTGGATAGTGTGATCATCATTGGCTTGCTAGAAGTGGGGGCATCAAGAGCAGCCTCAGAGCAGTTGGCCTGCTCTGTGTACTGTGAAGACTGAGTATTATCTCGATATCTATCTTTCTAAAGAAGTAGATATCTGTCTATCTCTGTCAAAGAGAGCCCCTCCACTGGATGCAAAGGATTCCATTTATATGGACGGCCAAGAGTCCAAGGCATTTGATGGTTGCCGTGCTGCCCGTGCACATAGGTCACTTTCCAAGTTTGTTTAATCTGTTATCCAAAACTCCTCTTGGTGTATCTTGGACAGATTATTATGCTTGGTTGTTGCCAATGACTCCTCTTGGCTACATTATTATATTAGTCCCTGATCAATCTGCCACAGCGTTCCTATCACCATGTTTTGATCGTAATATGACTACTTCTCTTGACAGGGATCAATGGTAAATAGTCCACTTGTTCCAGACCCCAGATTTCCTTGTGTATAAGCTCTACCATGACCATGGATCTCATTAGAATAATGAAAAGTATGGAACTGCCAGATCCCTCCAGCCGAGAAAATAAGAGCAGAGGGAAAAGTCAACTAGATACTAGGTATCTATGATGTCCCGCTTTGATGTCATCCATTCTGCTAAAGGCCCTCATCCGGATATTACCGTTCAAGTTTCATTTTCATTCAACCACACTAAACACGAAAGAAGGATGGACCAGAGCAATGATAATCTATCATGACCACCTAACTAAACCATCTACTATTATTATCATCATCTTTATTACCTACCTACTTAACATGACCCTGCTCTAAGCTACCTAGAGCCCTGTCATTCTCTTCTATGGACTCTTCCACATCCTCTCCACCTAGCTTTGCGGCAGAAATTCTCCCATACATCGAACTTGTCTCTGTCTGAAATCCACATGCACGATCTCAAGCCTCAAGCTCACTATGGCGGAGGGTTCGCAGGAGACGGACGGTCAAAGGGTCCAGGTGTCGCGGGCTTCGACGGCCCCCGCGTTGCCCGCAATCATCACGACCACCGCGACCAGTCGCAAGGAAGGCCATCACAATGATGATAGCAGCAATAAGAACGATAGCCCCAATGTCACCACACCGGGGCTTTTAAGAACTTCACAGTCTTTCCCTGTCGGTATGTGCAACTCTTATCGTCTTCCTTTTCGGGACTGGTCATTCAAACAAATCAGTCCCGTTCGTTCCGGCTCTCGCGGTTCAATCACCAATGATTCTGTATCGTGTCATCGCTGACGGTTATTTGCTTTTCTCGGTGGCTTCTTGATAGGTTCTGTCGCGTCCGATAATGCATCAGGCTCAAGCGCAAATCAGCAAGATACGAAGAAGAATGCCCGATCATCGATTCAGAGTAATACTTATGGCAGAAATTCTATTTCCTCGCCGACGCTCTATGGGCCAAGCGCAGATTCGAGCGCGATCGATCCGCTGTCGCAAGTGAGTTTCTTCGCATTCCTCACCTTACAATACAATCTCGTGTTAGAATAAAAAGCATTGAGGACTAATGCGCTGCTGGCGGATTTAGCACATCATTAAGCGCACCAATACCGAACGATCGATTCCTCTGAAGCTTCTTGGAAGAGCATCATATGAAGCGGAAGCTGGCGGAACGAATGGTTCCTCTCTAGCTGAGCAGGGCTCGATTGCGGGGGATCCTGTGTTACGCCAGAAGCCTCCCAAAGACAAAAAGTACGTGCCACATGTCTCTTTCAGTTCAGTTTTCAATAGGTCATTGTCTTTCAATCGTCTCCCAACATATGATCCCTGTCAGCCGCACCCCTAACTCCATCCTCTTCCTCTTCAACAACGAGGCTCGTGACTGCTTTTCGAACAATTACTTGATGATAACAACGCATATTTTTACAGGAAAGGAGTATCGTTCCTTAGTCGGATAATCGGTGGCAAGAAGAAAGAGAATTTGTCTGAAGCAGAGGACGATGTCTCGGAACCGGACACCTTCCGCATGGATGCCAACGCCGCGGCACAACCGATAGGCTTCTTCCCCAAGTTTCCTCCTCCTCCGAAGTACATCAGGGTGAAGGCATACTACAAGAAAGACAAAACGTTCAGTAGGGTCTTTCTCGCGCAGCAATTGACTGACACAGAGGCGTCCTCGAACCACTCAGCAAAGGATGCAACGGGATCGACGACAGGCACGCTAAACGGCGGCAATACCGGAAAAGCAATATGGGCGTTGTCGTTCTCGAAGGATGGCAAGTATCTAGCAGCGGCAGGTCAAGACAGAAAAGTGCGCGTTTGGGCCGTCATCGCTTCTCCGGAAGATCGTAAAGAAGAAGGACTCGGCGAAGGCGAAGAAGGTCAAGACGGGGACGAGCCTCCCCGGCTGAAGGCGCCTGTCTTTAGAACGAAGCCAATCCAAGTATACGAAGGTCATACTGGAAGCGTGCTGGACCTGAGTTGGAGTAAGGTACGAGTCTCACATCGAAGAGGCTTATAGTGTGAGTCTGACGCGGGTGATCAGAATAACTTTCTATTGTCTTCCTCAATGGACAAGACTGTCCGCTTGTGGCATGTGACAAGGTCGGAGTGTCTATGCTGCTTTCAGCACAGTGATTTTGTCACTTCTATCCAATTCCACCCCCGTGACGATCGGTTTTTTCTTGCAGGGTCTCTCGACACTAAACTCCGTCTATGGAGCATTCCGGACAAAAGTGTGGCGTTCGTCGCCGCGGTCCCGGATATGATCACATCGGTCGCTTTCACGCCTGATGGTAGGCACTCAATTGCCGGTTGTCTCAATGGTATGTGCAACATATACGACACGGATGGGTTGAAGGCGCTTGGGCAGATACACGTCCGATCCGCGCGAGGCCGCAACGCCAAAGGCAGTAAGATAACGGGCATTGATACCATTACGTTGCCTCCTGGCGATCCTAATGGTGAGGTCAAGCTTCTGATCACAAGCAATGATTCGCGGATACGACAGTACAACTTTAGGGATAGGACATTGGAGGCGAAATATCGCGGCAACGAGAACACATGCAGTCAGATCCGTGCCTCCTTTAGTGACGACGGCAAACATATCATTTGCGGGAGTGAAGATCGCCGGGCATATGTTTGGCCTACAGGTGCTGCGGAGAAAGACTTCGATAAGCGTGCTGTTGAAGTCTTTGAGACGCGGTCTGCTATTGTCACCGCAGCTGTAATGGCTCCGTCGAAGACAAAGCAGACCTTGGGCTTTTCCGAAGACCCAGTGTACGACATCTGCAATCCACCTCCTGTGACCTTGGTGAGCGCCGCAGAGAAGGAAAATGCTCAGCAAAATCGCAGCTCCGACATCAGCAAGCTGGCGCAGGAATCCCCATCATATCTCTCACGTTCAACACACCCAGAAGGCAATATCATCATCGTCGCGGATTATTCGGGCAAGATCAGAGTTTTGCGGCAAGATTGCGCGTTCCAAAAACGCCGCTACGAGAATTGGGACACCCATTCCACCTTTTCCAGGAGGTTGTTGCGCCGATCCAATTCAGCTCGCCATAGCATTGCGTCTTCCATCGGGAAGGAGTCATCTCATAAGACACCTTCAGAGCGCATCATCTCTTGGCGCAACTCGGTCATAGGGCACGGCACAGCGAAGCGGGAAGGCTCCCGTCATGGAACGAGGACTCGGAGTCCGTCTCCCCACAAGTCTATACCCGATATTTCACGTTACTCAAGTCCAGTGCGTCAATTTTCAGGCGGAGCGCGTGCCGATTCTCTCTCGCTCACGATGTCTCCCCCGCCATCTGCGTACAAGTCATCCTTTGATAGTCGACGGTCCAGCGTAGGAGCCTCGAAGCGCAATGCAGGGGACGTCGGAATGACCCCGACCGCAAGGACGATAGTCGCCAAGGGGAAGGACAAGGACAATCCTTTGTGGCTACAGGGCCAACAGAGCTATGCATTCTGGAACAAGATCGCCCGTGATGGGCTGGCTACGCAGAACAAAGCGCCATCTCAGCCACAGGAATCCAATAGGTTATCTGTTCCTGGACGCAAATTCAGTGTGGCCAGCGCTCTGAGCAGCGATTATGGCTCCTCCAACGGAGAGGGAGACGAGGGAGACGTGCTGAGGTGTGATAACTGCCAAGGGACGAACTTTCGAGCAACCAAGTCGCGGACCGGGAAGCAGAGATTGATCTGCGTGCGCTGTCATCGACCTATCAACTAAAATACAGATGGAGTTTATCTCCCTGCATTTTTCTGTATATGCCATTCTATTCTCTAGAGAAGTATCTTGCATTTTGGGGTGTCACACGTCTATTTTGGATTGAAATCTGGAGGGGCATTGTATTTAGCAGCTTGTACAGTACACGAGATGATGTGGACGATCATGACGGATGACGGACGATGGGATGTTCTCTTTTTGGCATGAACTTGAAGTGTAAAAATACATTACTATCAACATGTCCAGGACACTGGGTCAATCACTACTGTGCAAGTCCGTGTTCAGTTTGGGCGTTTAGATTTCTCGTCCAGTTGGCCGTCTGCCAAGCCTCGACCACAGCGAAAATGAAATCGTTCCCCGACTCCACGTTGTCAATATTCCGCAGTCGCACTCCACCTCCAGCTCAATTCCATCCACAATAGACGAAACCTCCAGCAGTCAGACACTAGCCACGCTTCTGCATCTGGAACCCCTCACAAACAGTCTAGCTACTGCGCATCCAACTCCGAGAAAGAGGAGAAATCAACCCAGGCAAAATGCCATACCTACCCACAAGCCAGGCCTTCCTGGAACAATCCGCTCTACTGCTCGAAGCATACCCAGAGACTGTACGTCAAGAGTAAGGGGATCTTATCTTATGCGATGGACCCCTCAAATTCCCTACCGAAGAGCCAAACCAAATACTCAAGTGACCGTGACTGACAAACCGCCCAGACCCGCATCACAACAAAATACGGCTTCCCCTCACAACGACCTTCAGCACAGAAAAAGCCCTCTTCGACACCAAACCCCGACTCGACCGACACCCCAGCCTCAACTGCCGCTACCCCCGTCGCAGTCCTCACCCTGAAAACATACAACCCAACCGCAGGCATCTGCCTGAAGTACAGCACGAATAAAGCCGCGGAGGTCGGTCGACTGGTGACCAGCCTGGGCAAGTTGGCGGGCGGTGCGAACGCCGCGGGGCTGGGGCTCTCGGCCCCGGCGCCCGCGCCCGCGACTGCTTCTGCTGCAGCGGATGTGGAGATGACGGATGCTCCCGCGGTGGTTGAGGAGGCGGCGAGTGCGGTTGCGAGCAAGACAGATACGGGTGCTAAGGGTGGAAAGTCGAAGAAGAAAGGCGGGAAGGGGAAGAGGTGATGAGTAGCGAGAGAACAAGCATATTTGAAACGAGGAATGAAGGGTGTCCGTCACCAGATACTGCGCGGATGATGACTACTGTGGACTGCCAAGAGGTGCTGCTCGTTGTTTCGCCCCTGATCGATCGACCTGAGCCGTGATGTTGACCGTCGAAGGAGGTGTGATGGTAAGAGCAGCTTGCTCCGGTTTCGTACGTCTGAGCTGAGACTCCGTCGAGGCGCACCGGCAGAGTTAGAACCGACGGCACTCGAAGAAGACCGAGACAGACGGTTCATGACTTGCATAACGAAGCGGATCTGGAGCATGTATGAATCGTTCATTATCAGCAGACTACATGTTTCATGAAGGTTGGGTCCAAGTCAGTCGAGGAATTATTCCGAAAATCTAATCAAATTACCCAAGTGGAATGTATACTGATATCCTTTCTAACTACTAAATACATTGCATCCGTCCATAACACTCATTATATGCTGAACATCTTCTGAATGGCTGAGCGGACTCATAATACACAAAGGAAAAGTTCTGCCAGTTTCCCAACGCCGTGCCCATGCGTAGCCCTCAAAAATAGAAATATCATAAATCAATAACACAGGTGAGCAAGCGAGACAATTATCTTCATATCGAATAGCAGGCGCCAAAGACCCTCCAAGGGTCCCGAACATGGCACACAGCTGGGTATAAGTCGTTCAATGTTTGTTTAGAAGTCTTCGTCAAAGCTGAGACCTCCATCATTGGCGGCCGTCGCAGTGTCCTGGCTGGCATCCTTCTTGGTGCTGGCCATGACACCGGCCTTCTGGTAGTCACCAACACGCTTCTCAAAGAAGTTGGTCTTTCCTGCAAGCGAAATACTTTCCATGAAGTCGAAGGGATTGGGAGAGTTGTAGTACTTCTTGTTTCCGAGAGCGACCAACAGTCGGTCAGCAACGAACTCAATGTACTGGCACATCAGCTTAGAGTTCATGCCGAGGAGAGCGACAGGAAGAGCGTCTGTCAAGAACTCCTGTTCAATGGCCACAGCCTCAACGATGACATCCTCAACAACCTTCTTGTCGGGGCGATTGTTCAAGTGAGAGAACAGAAGGCAAGCAAAGTCCGTGTGCAGACCCTCGTCACGAGAGATGAGCTCGTTGGAGAAAGTGAGACCAGGCATCAATCCACGCTTCTTCAGCCAGAAGATGGAAGCAAAGGATCCGGAGAAGAAGATTCCCTCCACAGCGGCGAAGGCCACAAGACGCTGGGCGAAAGTAGATTCCTTATCCGAGATCCATCTCATGGCCCATTGGGCCTTCTTTCTGATACAAGGAACTGGGGAAGATTAGTGATTGGTCTAGGCAAGAGGAAATCGAAAACAGCATACTTGTATCAATGGCATCAAAGAGGTAGGTCCGCTGCTTGGGCTCCTTGATGTATGTGTCAATCAGCAGGGAGTATGTCTCCGAATGGATGTTCTCAATCATTATCTGGAAGCCGTAGAAGCACCGAGCCTCAGGCACCTGGACCTCATTGCTGAAGCGCTCCAGCAGATTCTCATTGACGATTCCGTCAGATGCAGCGAAGAAGGCAAGGACATGAGAGATGAAGTAACGCTCATCGTCATTCAGGCGGTTGTTCCAGTCGTGCAGGTCTTTGGAGAGGTCAATCTCCTCGGCGGTCCAGAAGGAGGCTTCGGCTTTCTTGTACATTTGCCAAATCTGCGTCGGAGAATTGGGACATATCAGAAATCAATGCACTAACAGGACATAGAGGGGGAGAAACCACTTTACGCGTGACGCGTTGTGGACGTGACACTCACCTCATGATACTTGATGGGGAAGAGTACAAAGCGATGAGGGTTCTCTTGAAGCAGAGGCTCGTTTGCCTCGAGTTCCTTGATACTCTGAGCAAGCTTAGAAGCTTCGGTAGGCTTTTCCGCAATCTTTTCGGCCGGCGCGTCGGCGAGGGTTGTGGACGACGGCGCGTTTTCCTTGCCCACAACTCCGAAGTTGAGCTTCTTCACTGGTGAATCACTCATCTTGAGGTTCTCGAGAGAGGACGCAGCCTGCGGGGAAAGCAATGTTAGTGTATCCTGTTGCTGTGACGCGTCTGCAGTATGAGGCAAAGGACGTGACATCACGTACCTGCTTGGAAGGAGTAACTTGCGCAGCCATTTCGTGGAGTATCTGAAGCAACGTGAGGAAAAAGTGCAAGATGAATTGATCAGCAGACACAAGAAAAAGCTTCTAGACTGCACTGAGAAGATGGGATGAAGAGGAAGCAGCTGCTGGGAAGGAGGAAGAGCCGGCAAGAAATACTTGCTGCAGACGAGGCACCGTGATCCTTAGCGCGACGGGCTAAGTCACGTCGCACGTGACTTCGCGCGCCTTTTGGGCCCGGTGGCTGGCGGAAAATCCTTTATTACGTATTCTGTTGTTTTGGTGTCGCGTCTTCCAGGGACGGCTGCAAGGCAGCAACTTCACCGAGCCCGGATGCCTTCAGTCTCTCAAACGAGTATTCCTTGGCTCGTACGCTAGGTAGTCTCGAGCTTCGTCAGTCATGTTGTATCATCCACAGATTTTGCCAGTTCAAAGACCCTACTCCATACAGACTACGCACAACAACTTACAAATCTCTTAAATGTGATCCACATAGAGAGGTATTGGATGCTTTCAAAACTATGACTGGCTAGCATGGATTCCTCAAGGCAAGGCTTTCCCATACTAATTACCTTATTGAGTGACTTCTTAGTGTCGCGTCACTCGCGTCCAGATACTTATCTTATCTGATGTGATCTGATCATCAAGGAAGGAGCACCAGACTTGCCCTTAAGCCAGCACTAAACTGACCTGCACCTGTATGCCGTTGTGGAAGCTGGTTCTTACTTCTTAGATATCTGTCGCTGCATGCCTTAATTTAAACTCACATTCTAGAATGCTTCCACTTTTACTCCTGCTGTCCTGCATAACCCGGACGCGGTCTTAATTATCTTATCGCACCACGGAGGCCGCGCCTTAATTCCAACTTCATGGTCGACCACGCATTCTTGCCCAGATCTAGGGACCCACCTACGCGAGGTATTTGAGAGTTGAGGTTGAGTAATGATCGTGTAAGCTGGCTTGGCGCTCCATTCGATTCCACCATCCGACGGAATGAAACGAGGTCAGGCCGAAGGTGGTGCGACGCGGTATTTCGGAAGAGGAAACCAATTACTAACTGAGAACTGCTTTCGGAGATCCAGCATCCATGACGGATTTACGGATATATATGGTGTACCTCTGCTTTGCACTGTATATCCCTTGAATTCTTCCTGAATTCCCGACTCCTAAATGATCCATACCTCAAAGCTGGGAGGGTCTCGCTTTCCCTCTTTACATTGCTATCAGGAAACAGCAGATAGACGCGTCTCGATGGCTGCTGGTGACCGTTCCAAGTCTGAATATGACATGTATCCGGAAAATCGGTTCGCTGTACCTACGCTTCAACGCTTGATTATTTGCTCTGGCCTTCTCACCGTCCATCAGCGGCTGTTATATGTCCCGCCTGACTGCTGTCCGTCCTGGGGACCCTCAGACAGGAAACATTCGGTCATTTTTACAAGGCAAAGTCTTTGAACAACGCAGAGTCCTTTACCATGTCCTATGCATTTGAGACGCCTGAGGATAGCTGTATGGTCTGGCTCATGTAGGCATAGTTCCGCTGTGATGCAACAAGCCATCCGATGTGGTGTAATGGCTAACATCGCTGTCTCTCACACAGCAGCTCGGGGTTCGATTCCCCGCATCGGAAATCAGTGTTTTACTCTTTTTGATTTTTCTCTCTCTTCTTCTTGGTAGTGTAGTTTACAGATTACTCTGAAGTGACGATGCGCGGATCGATGTTCCCAGGATTTCCCTCCAAGATTTTCTTCGATGCGGTGAGCCGGGTTGTGCGTTTATAGATCCTACCTAGTGAAGCAACTTCCTGGAACACAAGTGCAACACATCGCTCGGCGAGTCAGGACGAGGTTAGAGGTCAGTTTCCGACTGGTTACTGACCAGAAGGCGCTCTCCTTTGCTTAGTACTATCTCTCAAAACTCGTCTGGTCTATAAGGCACAAAATGCCAAATCTCTTCAGTTCGTCCGATGTGGTGTAATGGCTAACATCGCTGTCTCTCACACAGCAGCTCGGGGTTCGATTCCCCGCATCGGAAAGTTGACTTTTTTTTGGCCTTACTTTTGTTGTCTTCTACAACAAACATGTTTGTGTCGCTAGTTCCATGCCTCAAACTGCGACGCTGAGAGGTGATCCTCGGTTTGCGCATATCCTACTAGTTCACCCTGGTACTCAATAATAAGGTAGTGTCCATTCCGCCCCATTACGGAACATCTGCCTTGTCAGGATGGCCGATCTTCCGCAATGAGCCACCGTATCGGCCCAACTGGGATAAAAGTAGGATCGACGCTCTTCTGCGAGTAAGCCCCAGAAATCTCGTTATCAGCTCTGTCGATATATGGTACAACGGAATTCAGAGTCAGGATCTCTCAGGGCTCAATTCGACTCGGGAAAAGACGGGCTTTTGGAGAGCTTCGACCATGTCGTTCTGTTTACAGTAGCTATAACGACCAACATCTTTCCCAGCTTGACTACTCCGTATCTTTCTCGAAGACTCGCCCCACGCGAGCATTCTCCAATACTGTATGTACTCTATCTAAGTCAGAGAGGTGCGCAAAGCAAAAGGCTCTTGACATTCCGGCGACGCAACCAAAAACATGGCCCTCAAAGAGCTAGTAGGATTGAGATTCCGATGCGGGGAATCGAACCCCGAGCTGCTGTGTGAGAGACAGCGATGTTAGCCATTACACCACATCGGATGGCTTGTGGTAAGATTGAGAAGTTTTACTGTCATGCTGCAGAATCCACATTTGGTCAAAATTCTGCAGAGAGCCACTAAGGTATGGGTCCTGCTGTCGTCCGTGGTTCCAAAAGGTCAGGTATTGTTCCGATTGGTTGCTTGGTAAGACGTTCTGGCCCACTGGCTTGGCAGAAGAGTGCGACCAATTGCCGAGAGTACTACCTCTCTACCTTGAGCATGTTTTGGCGTCTTTTTGTGCCCTCCGTACAATATCGTTCCTGTATTGTGTTGCACCCCCGTCTCCAGAGTACTGGACTATTGGAGAAGGAAACGGACTATGCAGACGGCGAATGGAAGGGCAAAAAATAATTTCAATGCATAAAAGAGATATCATTGCACTCTGCAGTCATTCCGATGCGGGGAATCGAACCCCGAGCTGCTGTGTGAGAGACAGCGATGTTAGCCATTACACCACATCGGACCTTGTTGAGGGGAGCAACCGGCCTTTGGACTACATAAGCCAGTCTTAGGTACTGACGTTCTGAATATATGCCGGAGTGGACTAAAATATATCGCCTTGCCCTCCCTATCCACGCAATAGATTGACCATCCGCGCGACGACATGGATCAAGTCTATCCAAGCGTGGAATCATACAGAGTTGCGTGATTAATCGCAGAAATTGACGAGGAGTCCGTAATATTGAGTGCTGAATCCTGATCTGTGCACGTATATATATCCGTTGCCGCCGGATGAGCTGCCGCAGCGCAGTCCCCGTTGCGATTGGGAAGTGTACAAAAACACGATACCCACCCACCACATCCATACAACGAGCAGAGCAGACACAGTAGCCAGAAGCTATCCAAGCCCAAAGAGCCAAGAGGTTGACTCAGTGCATCCCAAAGGCATTGAACACCTGATGAGCATTCCACCGAGGAATCGCCACGTGCTTCCCTGACAAAGCCCATACTGACACCCAATTGCGAAGTGAAAAACCGACTTTATACCACCGTACCGAGATC